>JBCEWC010000373.1:19365-60128 GCA_038996855.1 Solanum aculeatissimum | reverse complement strand
ATATACCAAAAAATAAATGAAACAAAAATTAGTTTAATTTTCAACTAATTAAGTTGTTGTTAGAAAAGTTAGGATGAAATATATATATATATATTATAATGAAAAATACGTCGTGCACGGCCGGCCATTTGCCCCCATGGAATAAACGAATTTCCACGAGAACAATATCTTAATTTTTTAGACTTGTTTGAATCTCTTAACACTCAAACAAAAAAAGTAGATTTTATTCCACTATTTTGTGGTTGCTTTTTTCTTTTTCATTTTTAATTTAATATAATATTATATTATATTATGTCTGTTAGTTTGTTAATTATGTCTCTTTAATATTTATCCTTTTTCATCCTTTGAGATCGTGCAATGGCCGGCGTTGCCTTGAAAAGTTATAAGCAAAATTCTTACAGAAACTTCTTAGAAGCAATACTGGCCGACATCCTAGCTGATGAGGTTCACGTGAATCCAATAGCATTTATTTCAGATAACAAATAACACAAATTTAATTTTGATTTCGGAATTATTTTTCATATCATATTTACTTTGTCAGATATATGCAGATCAAATTAGATGTAATTTGCTCTTGATATACCGTAATCAAGTGTAATTCGCATATATTTGGGACATACGGACTCTTTCGCTCACCCTCTCTCCCTATGTATCCGTATTTTAGAATATATCTAATATCAAGGATACATGTATCTAGTATCCAAAGATACATGTTGACTCTCTCCTCTCTCACCTCTCACTAGTCACTTTAATTTTCTCTATATTTGTATTTTAGAATATATCTGATATCAAAGTTACATGTATCTGACTTGAAATATTAAAGAGTGGTGTATTTGACTTAAAATTTAATACGAAATTAGTATTAATTAGTAAAATAATACATAACTATGACAAATTATAAAGTGATTTAGTATTTATGATAGAAATGCTTGTGTAATTAGATAGTTTTTCTTATTCATATCCTACATTAACATTACATCTAAAAAGTTCATAAAATAGTTAATTAACTGTAAACTCAATTATTTCAATGTATTAATTTGAAATTATTATAAGAATTCATAAACTTTAAATTGTAATATCGCTTCTATTTAGGAAACATAATATTTAATTTTAATGAAAATTAAAATATAGTTTATGTGTTATTTTGGTAAACATAAATAAATTAATAAAATATGAAGAGGAGGTCTTTTTCATGACGCGTATATGATGAAGGGCGAAAGGGACGGCGGAATCAAAGGTGTGAATTGGCAAAGGCTAAGTTCAGGTAATCTAAAATTATGAATCCTTTAACCTCTATTATCTCACTCTTTTATTTCTTATCTTAAAAACAAGATGTCACAGCTAAGTTTTAGTTATATGATTGAGACACTGCTTCTCTTATCCCAATTATTTATTACGGCTCGTGTACATTTCGACTAATGTCACTAGTATAAATATTGAGTAACTATTCATTAAGATTTGATGTGACGAAAAAAAGTTATTTTGTTTGTTTATTTTTGTCTCCATTGTGATATAAATATAAAATCTTATGATTTTCGATTCACTTTATTGATCATTAGGCCAGAAAAATTATCAAAGTCCTTGTAACAACAACTCTTAAAAAGATATTCGATACATTGGAGGATGAAGGAAGAGGGCAATAAGAGCTAAACGCATACTTATTAAACTTGAAGCTATAATTTGAGCTTTTTTATTTAAATTGTAGCACTGTAATATAAGGTATTAATAATTGATTCTGAATATTTAATTTTTTTTATATATTTAGTGAATTTATCAATTATAGAGCAGAAATTAAATTAATAACATTAAATTGGGCCAAACCTCATAAGTAACCTTCTAGTTTCGCCTCTGCCTATGTGTGGGTAACTCCCACAAGTACCACGTGGAGCCAGGATGGGCTATACCTTCGATAAACAATTACAATGTATATATAAGATTAATTTTATATATAAAAGCGAAGGCGGATTCATTGATATTTTGGTATAGTAGATGCTATCACACATACAATCATATTCAATTCGACAGAATTATCTGATCGTAAAGCGGATCTTCTATAATTTCATGTGTCAAGGGTCATTTCATGGTTTCATCCCGTCATTAGTAACTTGACTACTTTTAGATAATATACATAGAAACATCGGGTTCCATCCTTTTCCCATTCGACGAAAAATTATATTATACATCATTAAAATTGTTTTTTATTAACATAAAGTAGATATCGAACCTCCTTCCGTTAGTTCATATTTGTTTCTTCATATTTTAAACCATTTTAATTAAAATTATAACTTATATACATATAAAGTAATATTAAATTTTAAGCTTTTCATATATTTACTTGTTCGTATATTTGAACCTACTTGATAAAAAATCTTGCCCGTTGAGTATCTCTCCACTTTAGGTTTGTCATGATTCTTTGTATTTGGAACCTTGTCATATTTTGGGACAAATGTAAAGTACTTTTCTTTTTGAAAAATGGAAAAAAAAATAGGGGAAATCCACTAATTAATATCCTTATGTGAAAATATTATATTTCAAGTACAACAATTGTTAGGTTTAAGAACAAAAAAATCCAAAAAATTAAAGACAACAAACGAACTTTGCGGTTACTGTGTCGGATTTCGTTAGTAGTTTAAAGATTTCCAAAACTCATCTCCCACGTCCTCTTCATTCCTTTTAATTAATTAATTAATTAATCTCTCAACAGAACTAATTAAAATATTTTAAAAAAAATACCTTACCACGTTCTCACTTGTTTTTTTTCAATCTAATTAATCTCTTCTGTTAAGATTAATTTTCATCAATCAGTGGGGGTTAGTAGAATAGTAGTCATACCTTAATGATTAGATTAAGACAGTTAATATTAATGACATTATAAGCTAAGTCCAAGATTGCATTAATCTCATTGAAAGGTTAGGAGTATATTTTATTTCATTATTGCATGAACTTGGTCCCTCTTCTTAGTTGTATTTTGCCTGTTGGTTGGTCCCACAATTGGAAAAAACTTTGTAAATTAATCATTTGGAATTTATTAAAGAAATCAAGTTAATCTTTTACTAAACATTCTTTCAATTCTTTTCTAGTATAAATGTCCCTAACTTTTAGCTCATAATTCCAAAGTGTTAGATCATCCTCAAAAGCTTATTTTGTCAGTATATCAGTTGACAATATTTTTAACCAAAGAAAATGGAGCATGTTGGAGCTTTTTTTGATGAAGAATGGGAGTCATTGAGCAAACTATTCTCTAGTACTGAAACTGCAGATTTCATGCTTCAATTACAAGGTGATCATGGCTTGTTATCGATGAATGGCCACGATAATGCTGGCTCGAGCTATGGGACTGATAATCCACAAGTAGCATTCTGTCAATTATCTGATGAAACTAACAATAACTTTCAATATTTTTCTCAAGAAAGTAGCATTACTAGTTGTGGAAGTGATCATGGCATGTTTTTTACTAACAACCCGAGTAGCCACGAGCATCTGCAGCATTCTAACAACATTGATGATATTAATAACCAGCTCCTTCATGTAGCAGTTGACAACAACAACAATCCTGATGAGTATCAGTCCATTGATTTCTTCGATATGGACAGTAAAAATCTTGAAAATTTGTGTATTAATCAAGATTTTCAGACTGAAATGGTATGTGATCAATTGGACAATGCTGGAATTTCCCCTGTTTCAGACAAGGAAATGCAGTTGAAAAGGAAATTTGAGAAAGTAGCACCTGAAAATCCCAAGAAGAAATCGCGGGGTTCACAAGATGTGAGTTTAATTAGAACTTTAACATGCGCGATTGATTGAATAACATCTTTTTTGTACATGAATTTACTAATGGGAGTCTACCATTTACTCAATGCAGGCACAGAAAAGTACTAAGAAAAAGGCACAGCCAAAAAGGGGGAAAAAGAATCAGAAAATGACTCAAATTAACAATGAAGAAGAGACTAATAATAATGCAGATAACCAAATTGGACAGAGCACAAGTTGCTGCAGCTCTGAGGATGATTCTAATGCTTCTCAAGAACTAAATGGAGGCGCGATATCTTCAAACACCAAAGGGAAATCAAGAGCCAGCAGAGGGGCTGCAACAGATCCACAAAGCCTTTATGCAAGGGTAAATTATTAACTAACACCAGTGTCATTCGTTTATTGTTCAATAACTTGTTCAAAATGTTAACTAGTATCTCCATTCGCGAAAATTGCAGAGAAGAAGAGAAAGAATCAATGAAAGATTGAGAATCTTGCAGAACCTTGTTCCTAATGGCACAAAGGTAACAATGCTTAAAATCATAATACTTCATCTTAAAGATTGAAAAAAATACATCCTCTAATTGAGCTTCTCTTCTTTTTTTGTTTTGCCATACATCAGGTTGACATTAGCACAATGCTTGAAGAAGCAGTTACTTATGTGAAGTTTTTGCAGCTTCAAATTAAGGTATTTATTATCCGTAAGATTTCCAACAGAATATCACAAGGAGAATAACTAAATTTATTAAATATTTCTTTCATTTCTGCAGTTACTGAGCTCAGATGAACTTTGGATGTATGCACCACTTGCTTACCATGGAATGGACATTGGCATCTATCAAAATATGCTGCCAAATTTGCAATGAATTCT
The DNA here is from genome assembly GCA_038996855.1 of Solanum aculeatissimum. Taxonomy (NCBI): domain Eukaryota; kingdom Viridiplantae; phylum Streptophyta; class Magnoliopsida; order Solanales; family Solanaceae; genus Solanum; species Solanum aculeatissimum. Next base: position 55,507 of record JBCEWC010000373.1, on the reverse strand, counting down.
TGCAATTTTTTATTAAATGTTTACCTATAAATAACAGAACCCCCTCCCCAAAATATGCTGACTATGTACAAAAAAGAAAAGCATCTATCATTTCTTCTTGATCATGAGGAATAATTCTCATGTTTTATAAAGTAATTTTTTAAAGTTCTCTTCTCACATTGTCCAAGGAGGAATTATGAGTGGGTTAAATTTTATCCATACTCACTATTCACACCAAATCATAGTAACTTATCGTTGTGACCTGATGATCAATAGTGTACTTGATAATCGAAATAACTTCTTCGATCATTGGGTACACCATTGACTTTTCGTCATTGATCTTTTGGTCCTTACTCGAAGACCTTATTAGAATATAGGATGAACCACCTGAGTCTTCGTAACTAGGATGCGAACTAAGGTGAACTCAGATCAACTATGAGAAGCGAGCTATTTAAGTTTTCCTTATTTAATGGAGTATAAAACTAATAAAATAGCATGAGATACTTGAAAATAATTTCTTTCAATTAGGTAAAATAAAGGTACAACTGATTCACAACATATATTAGAAATAAGTAAACTATTGATGGTTAATGAATGGATATTACAGAAACTTTTAGTACTATAAAGATCAATTGATATAAAATATCCTCATAGTGAGCAATGCAAAACCAATAAACAGGAAAACAACTCCTCCCTCCATCCCATTTTAATTGTCGAAATTTTCAAAGTCAAACTATGTAGACTTTGAGTAATACTTCAAGAAGAAAAAAGTTGCAATCAATAATATTTATCTTATAGTTTTTGAATATTTAAATTTATTTTAAAATATCGAAGTAACTTTAAAAAAGCACAACATGACAATAGAAAGTGAGCTATTCCAATCAATCTTGCTTGTACAATAAAAAGGATCATTTTACCTACAATATACTTAAAACTGAATATAACTTATCGATGGAAAAATTTACGAAAATCGAAGGTGAAGACAATGCTAATAAGCTAGAGAGAAAATAAGGGAACGTGATTTATCTTGTCTTTTTTTGAGAAAAGAGCGGATATATAATTTACTTGTTTTGGGGATGTTCCAAATTATTTATATAAGTTAACTTAAATAGATGATAAGTAAAATTTATATGCTGACATTTTGCCTAATTATCTCTATTTTTAATATAAATAAATGAAAGGATCATATAGTGTGGATGTCATATTAGTAGTACATACTGTATAAATTAAAATATAAATTTATTTTTCAATATTTTATATTATTACAAGGGTGGTATCTTACAACAACAACGACGACATACTCAGTGAAATTCCACAAGTGGAGTCTGGGGAGGGTAAAATGTACGCACACCTTACCACTAACTCATAGAGATAGAAAGGTTGTTTTCGAAAAACTCTCGTCCAAAAGAATCGAGTCTCATAAGTAGAAGGTACTAGATGTGGTAAAAAATAAAAAAGGAATAGAAAAAAAAGGTAAAATTCATAAGTTAGGATATGAGTAATACAAAAAAATATTTTTTAATTAGAAGCTAAAAAACAATTTTTCCTAAAAAAAGCACTTTGAAATTTAAGTGAGACAAAAATTAGATCTCTAATATTGACAAAAATATTTTTCAAATTGATTATCAGAACACAAACTACAGAAGTATTTTTTTGAAAAAAAATCTAATTAAAAGTACTTCTCATTTAATAGATTTTAAAATTTTAACCAAACACATCATTAATTTTGTTATTTTGACATTTTAAACCTATTTATTACTAGTGGCCTGTTCTGATTTCATATCATATCCTACTTGTTCTTGATTGCACTTGGGCTGGGCCACTTTAAGGCTTGGGCCATGTACAGACTTATAAATGGGCCATGAGCCTGCTACTCTTTTGCTTAAAAAAAGATACCTTGCAATGATAATTGAAAAAATTCCCGCATAATTAAAAATATATATATATATTTGTAAAAAAAATTAAAGGAAATAATTAAACATTATGTTAAGTATTACTAACTTTAATTAAATTTCAACCAAATTTATTCTAGCTTTTTAATATGGGAGTTAACTTTTCTAAAAGGCCAAATACATACACAAGTTATTTAACTTTTGTTCCTAAATTTAATGTAAACACTTCAATTCAATCTTATTTTGTTTTATCATATAAACATAAAATGCTAGCTGACAGAATAATAAAAATACTTACTTTTTAAAATGCGTGAAAAATTCCTAATCATAAAATGCTAACTGGTAAAATAACAAGGATACTCACTTTTTAAAGTGCGTGAAAAATCTCTAAACATAAAATGCTAGTAGGCAGAATAACAAGGATACTTACTTTTGAAAGTGCGTGAAAATATCCTAAACATAAAATGCTAGCTGGCAGAATAACAAGAATACTCACTTTTTAAAATGCGCGACAAAATAATATCAAAAAAATTTCCCAACAATAACATAAAAATAATCTCAATTTTTAGATTTAGCATAAAATAAGAAAAAAAATAACGACTAAAAATATAATTCTAATCTACAAATGATAAAGAATCCATTGATAATTGAAGATTTAGAAACGCCTGCAAGGTTAAATTGTAGATTAGGGACTTAGGTTTGTTTTGGAGAAAATAATTATGAGATTTTTTTTTAATTCATATCATAATTAGATTAATTTGAACGATGTAGAAAAATAAAACATACAATTTTATCTAATTAACTTTCTATATAGTTGTGTAACACACGCAGAACACTTATTTTAAACAAAAAATATGTTTAAATTGATTTTTGGTTTGTGACTTATAAACTAAAATTCATAAATTAAGAAGTGTTTGATAGGTTTTTTTTTATGTGGCTTAAAAATAAAATAAAAATTAAAAGTCAAAAGCATCTAAAAATAAATCTATCCAAACACCCTCTAGAAAATTTGAACTTATGACTTATTTTGATTATTTTATCTTTAAAATAAGTGCTTATAAAAAACTTTTTTATTTTAGCCAAACATTAAAAAAATGTTTAAAAACTATTTTGACTTAAAATACCTTAAATAAGTCAATTTAAATGGGTTTGAAGTTTTTTTTATGTTTAAATAGAAATTAAAAAATTAAAATGAAACAGAGATGAATTAGAGTTCCAAAATAAATTTTACAAATAAATTTAAGAGATTGTATATGTGTTTGACCTTTCTAAAATCTAAACAAAACGATCCATAAATTAAATATCCTCAAATTTCAACCATATATTATACATGCGTATGAGATATACAGACGGTAATTACTAATTACGTATTTTAATTACGCTTCAAAATATAAATAGGAAAAACTATCTAAACATACATCTTATTTTGTCATTTAAACATTTTTACCATTTAAAAAAATTTCAACCTCTCATATTCATCACTCACTTCTCGCTAATACATCCTTATTCTCCTTTTAGATGCATCCGTCTCTTCACTAATAGATTCCTCCTCTTTGATATATAAATCCCCTCTCTTTCCATATATTCGGATGCCTTATCCCTTGTATCCAATTTTTTGCTAATGTATTCAGATGTCTATTGACACATTTCGAAATTCATATATTTTTGAGATTTTTGTAATTTAAAAAAGAGCTGAGAAATAATTAATTACTCCCTTCATTTAATAATAGTTCCTTATTATTGACTTGACACAATAATTAAAAAATAAATAATAAATAATTTTATCGATTCATCTTCTGAATATAACAAAGTAAATATAATATCTTAAAAATTATAATAATAAAATAATAATAATTAATGATAAGATAAATTATAAATCTTTTAAGTGTAAAAAGATAAATTATAAATCTTTTAAGTGTAAAATGGAGAAAAACATCTATTTTTAATTTGACACAGGAACAAATAAAGCAGAGCAGAGTAAGCAGCTTATAAATATCCTGCGTGTTAGTACCCCAGTAAAATACAGCCGAAAGCCGTGACTGACCGCGTGTCCCCAGTTCCCACCGTTTTCCCTCTTCTCCTCTATCCCGTCCCTCCGCCATGGCTACGGCGGAGCATCCACTGAAGAAACGGAAGCTTTACGAGCCATCTCCACCGCTGCCTCAGTCGCCTCCTCCTCCACCGCCACCGCAACCACCACCGCTGCCTCAGCAGCAGTCGGCGCTAACTTTTCAGCAGAGCAACGCTGCTCCGGCGTTATCTCAGGATGAAATTCTCCGACGGAGAAGGAACCAAGAAGAGATTCGAAATGTTTATGAGTGCTACAAACGCATTAAATTCTGCATCTCACAGAACGATGATCGTCTTTCCTCCGAACTCGAACAAGCCTATCTTTCTCTCATTACTGCTTCAAGAGGTCTGTATAAAACATGTATTTTCCATAAAATATCATATGGTTCTTTTCATTCTAGATTGTGAAGTTGAGTAATTTCATTGAGAGACTGGAAAGGAGTAGATTTTGAGTGCTATTTTTGTTCAGTTGCTTGTTAAAGAGTGGGAATGGAAATGGAGTTTATACAGCTCCGTTTCCCTCTTTGTTCTTATTCGAAGGATAGGAACTTGTAATTTTGTGAGATTGATCAATTTCATGAATTTAAGTGGTTTTAGGCGTTTGGGGATTTCCCCATTCCTCACGAACCCTAGGTTCTAGAAATTGTAGCATCTTTTGGTTGGAGTGAAAAGAGGAGAGGTTGAAAGAGTGAACTTAGATGTGGAGGGTTTCGTTCCCATGTCAGACTGAAATGAAGAACTACATCTCATTTACTTCCTTTTCAATAATAGTAAGCTATGTTGTTGTCATTTCAAAATAAGAAAGAAAAAGATTTAAGTTAAATTGTAAACAAACCGATGATAGTTATGCAAGCAAGGGTTATATCTCATGGTTGAGTGATGGATAAAAGAGTGTTCTAATTTACTGCTTCTCATGGTTGAAGTGATGCAAGGTGATATTGTTCTCCCCCCAAAAATGCATGGTATATGGAGGAAGGACTCAGTGTTATTCAAGTGAGAAGGGCTGCTTCTTCAAACATGACTTTAAAAGATGGATGCCTTTACTCTTTGAGTAGCAACACTGCCATCATCTTCTGGTCTTTTAGCCCGCAAGAATCTTCTCCTTCACCTCCTTTGAGAATGGTAAAATTTTACAAAGCACAAAGATTCTCAAAGTGGTTGTGCCAAAAACTACATACAATGGGCTCTGGATTATCCTTTAGGGGGAGTGTCACTAATTTCTTTTGTTATGAAAATCCTCTCCTGCCCCCCCAAAAAGCAAATAGCAAATAGAGAACAAGGAGGAAAATTGCAGGATTGTAAATTGCTATACTTTGGGTAACACAGTTCATTCCTCAATTATTGAAAGACTAGACATATGAAACTAAGACAGGTTAGCCCAATGACGCGTATTCGTGTTTCTATCATTCTTTCTAAGATTTCATATACCTGTGCCAATTGTTCTATGAGATCTACCCCCTACTATTCTTGTTCAAATGATGTTAGTGTGCCAATTGTTCAATGAAACCTGTTGCAGCTCCATTTTTTCTAAAGTGTCACCAATTGTTCTATGGAATTCACTTGTAGTGACCGGTTGGCTTGTATGGTAGTTGTTGCGCCTATGCTTCTATTTCTACAAGTTTTTGGATGCCTACGTCACATATATATTCTATACTAATTAGCGCAAAATTTTCATAAATATTCTAAAAGTATGTAGGATCATATATAAGATCGAAATTAAAGTGTACAAATATATTTCAAGTTCTCATGAATTATGAACATTGATCTTATTTCTTGGTGATAGTTTTTATCAAAAAATGTTGGATTTCAACATAGTTAAATAATTACATTTAGGTTGTTAGATGCTATTATAATTACTTTACTTTATCTTACCAGGGACATATGTCTTATTATGTTATAAAAGCACTCTTTGTGGATGACTTTATTGATGTGAGTTCTCATGTGCAACTTCAGTAACTTTGTCATATAAACCTTTTCCTATTACATTGATTTTCCCTTTGATAGTACAAATATTGTTATTCATGTGATATGTTGTGACAAACACCATTAATTTTGAAAATTATTTGTTGTTGTACTTTATTCGTTGTGTTTAATGCTTTAACTTAAACATAGAATAAATTGTTTCCGTACTATGATCTTGCTTCCTATTGCCTCATGCTCACTTCCTCATCTTCGTATTCTTTGTCGCTCCCGTAACGTGCCATTTCCTTGGCTCTAATGGCTAATGAGGCCAAATTTATGGGCAAGGGGTTGGGTTTCAATCAGATTGGTGGGGATAATAATGAGTGGTGAGGGTATAAATAACAAGTGGTTAGAGAGGGTGATTGACGAGTAGGAGGTGCATGAGGCGATGGAGTATTGTGTGTGTGACGAGGCGATGAAGTGTTGTGTGTGTGACAAGGCTCTAGGTCCAGATGGTTTCACTTTGGCTTTCTTTCCGCATTGTTGGAGTATAGTCAAACATGATGTATTGAGTACTATTGATGAGTTTCAAGATAAAGGTAATTCCAAAAGGAGCTTGAATGTTGCATTTATTGTCATTATCCTAAGAAGGAAAGGACTTCTAGTATCGGGACTACAAACCAATTAGTCTAGTGGGAAGCATCCATATGCTCATTTCTAAGGTTGCAAAGGAACTTTCTTTGGAATGGAAAGGATAAAGAAATAAAGGGAACTTCATATAACTCACACTCTCAGACAGAACCTTGTTCTAGCGACCTCTTGAAGATAAAAAGTATTAAAATTCATAAGATATTGTAGGCAAAGAAAAACCAACTGATATTATGAAAGAAAAACGACCATGTGATGAATATTTTGTTTTTATGTTTTGATCTGCTTGTCTACTGATGGAATAAACATAGATCAACAAAGACGTAATTACAAATTATAGTAATTGATGATTAAAAAGATACAAGAAACTTGCGCAAATCTGAGAGACATTAGGCGAGATGCAATGGAAACTAATGTCGTTGCCATCTTGACTTCTTTTTCCATGGAAATCACCAAAATCTTTCTTTTGTCATGGAAGAGAGATGTTAATTTTTTGTTATGACCGATCCTAAATAGGAAAATGACAATTAATTAAACTGGACAATTGTATCTTTAACTGTATGTTAGAATATAAGCGAATTAAATGGATTACTCACAATAGAAAGAATATGAATTGAAGCTGCAAGAAACCAAGGCATCACATGAAACCCAATAGAAGGAATTAGGATGGAGAATTTGGGTAAAAGAAAGAGATATATTCATAGAATTAAGCGGCTCCTATACAAATTATGACTCTTCATTACCCTCCACCTGTACTAGCGGCGGACCCTTGTATAACCTAATGGGTGCTCGAGCACCCATTAAGCCCGATGTAAATTTATATTTTTATATAGAAACTTTTTATAGATAAATATATTGACGCATCAACACCTAGTGATTGAAAACCTCAATAGGTGCTTTTGTTCATCTACTAACTTAAAGGCCACCCAGGAGATGAGCAAGGGTTCGAAACCATGCTGCTGCAAATTTTTCATAACATTTGTTATCTTCGTCTACTTTGTGACATTTTCCTTCTTTTTATCCAATGCAGATTTTTCATTTCTTTTCTTATATTTTATTAGTGTTTTTTCCTTTTACTTTAGTTTCAACTTACTGATTCCTTCTCCATTTATACTTTATTTATTTACTTGTGATAAAAATATTATTATTCTCTTTTTTTCTTGAGAAATTTTGGCCGGCTAAGAAATTCCTTTGGTAATTCACTTTTTCCTAAGAAACGAAGAGTTTCTTAACCTTAACTTTAAAATACTTGTGCACTTATACAATTATGCTATGCAATTTGTAGTAACTTTGTATTGAGAGAAGCAAGCACCCACAAGCTTAAAATTCTAGATCCGCTACTGACCTAAATTACAACTCTTTGTTGCCCAAGTCTACAATGCTTAGTTGCCCCAGTTTACAACTCACTAATTTTCAATTGGAAGATGAAAGTATCTATAAAGCAATGAATAAACATTAATTGTAATGTCCAAAAAAGTTAATAAATTACACTAAATGCTTGGCATATACAAGGAATTCACGTCAACTATAGTGACGTTTTATTTTAATTTTTTTTTTTTTTTAATGATCATGGTGTTTGAGCTAGCTTTCGACGCAAGTTGACTAATTCCACAAGATACTCGGCCATTGACACCTACAACATGTATGAGGTATCTCTGTCCATCAAAGCTAGGACAAATGAAAAGAGTAATCTAGTGTGTTTGTCTCGTTGGAATTTGAACCTGAGACCTCATAACACTCAATCACTTCATTAACCATTAGGTCAATTTAGGGTTTGACCTAGTGGTTAATTAATTAAATGTTTTGAAATATTTTAATTTGGTATAGGAGTAAAATGATAATCCAATTTCGCACTTTGGTGCCTCTCACTTTAAATAATATATATGACATATGACGATATGATCATTTAATTCAATATTAAATCCTAGAAATACATACCAAAAGACAATTTGAATATTTATACACAAAATTCAAATTGTAAGGGTTAAAGCTATAGTTTTGAGTGATAAAGTGGAGTGTGGGTGCAATTTAGATTATGAATATTGATCAAGTGGCGGAATTATTTAGCGCCTTTTCTAAGTTGATTACCCGAAATTTAGCAATATCAATTAGCTATACAAACATTCTCTTGATATACATAATGTATGTATATATATCTCTATCTCAAATTTGTTTGCTTCTTTTTGATTTGCACCGGGTGTCCGAGTCTCTTAGAGACCCGACTAATCCTGGGGGTGCACAGGGCCTCGACAAGGAGTTTTCCGCAAGTGCACCACGGTTAATTCAGGTTTTACCCACTCCGATGGCCCTCATAAATTGTTTGCACCTAGTGGTTGGTGTGAATCTTTTGCTTTTTCATTTTTCTGTGTAATTTTCATTTTTTCTGTGCAAATAGTCTTCAAATGAGTTTTTGTGAGTATTAGGGTATTTCTTCGTTGAGGAGTTGCTCATTTTTTCTTTTCAATTCAATTTTGATGAAAAAAATTAGATAACAATATCTCACTTTCTCAACTATTAAGCAATTATGTTGCGGTTTGCTAGCAATTGGGCAAACGATGTTTGAGAATCTTTATTATTCTAGAAATTAATGTATATATTTTTAATCAAGTAAAAAGATTTCATTGATACTACTGAGACCAATTTGGTCGTATAGAAGAGATATATCAAAAGAAGATAAACCAATACAAATAATTCTCCATAAAAGACAAGCAATCCTTTACACAAACAAAAACACATGGATGCACCAATAGAAAGTGAGAAATCAGAGACTACTCCTCAATCAAGCAAAGCTTTAACTCTACCCCTTCAAAAACTCTCCTACTTCTCTCCTAGCCCGCGTTAAAGCAAAATGAGTAACATTCCAAGCCTTGTTTCTTCTTCTAGCTCCACTCCTCCAGGTAAACATTAACTCCTTTATTGAACTAGCCATTGCCTAAGAAACGTCAAAACCATCTAAAGATATCCCATCATAACCTCGTGGCTATTTTGCAATGTAGTAAAATATGATCCATATCCTTACCGACCTTCTTACATAGGAAACACCAACTTATGCGAAAAATCTTTTGTTTCCTAAGATTCTCCATTGTCAAAATCAACTTTCCTATAATCACAAGAAAAGCACATCTTTCTCGGCACCTTAGGTATGCAAACTGAATCATACGAAAATTATCCTCTCCGAAAGCTTCTTATAGAAGGACTTGACAGAGAACACTTTGCTTTTTCCATCTCCCAACTCAAAGCATTGAGTTGGTTGACTAGCTCGCATCGGTTATGAAGTAAAGATAGTAATCTCTGAAGCTCGATCACTTTCCAATCTTGGAAATTCCTCTTGAACATCAAATCCCAAAAGGTCCACCCCTTTGTTCCCTTAACTTGCTGAAAAAGTAATTCCATTTGGCACGAGATACTATACAAAATTGAAGGACCATTCTTTAGCACCAAACCACCACACCACGTATGACACCTAAAATCTAACCACTACTCCCATCCTCAACCTTAAAATCTCCATCACCCTTCTATAACTCCATATTTATCGCCTTTCACCTCTCTCCATAAAAGTTTCTCCCTCTACCTCAAATATCCCTAACTATTTACCCATAAATACTTTGTTTAAAACCTTCAAGTCTTTAACCCAATTCCTCCCTACCTCATAAAAGATGTAACGATAATTCTCCCACCGAACCAAGTGAAACTTCTTTGCTCCATCCTTTGCATTCCAAAGAAATTATAAATGGAGAAGGAATCAGTAAGTTGAAACTAAAGTAAAAAGAAAAGACATAAATAAAGTGTAAGAAAAGAAATGAAAAATCTGCATTGGATAAAAAGAAGTAAAATTTCACAAAGTAAACGAAGATAACAAATGTTATGAAAACTTTGCAGCAACATGGTTTCGAACCCTTGCTCATCTCCTGGGTGGCCTTCAAGCTAGTAGCTGAACAAAAGCACCCATTAAGGTTTTCGATCATTGGGTGTTGATGCATCAATGTATCTATCTATAAAAAGTTTTTATATAAATATATAAGTTTACATCGGGCTTAATGGATGTTTGAGCACCCAATAGGTTATACGGGGGTCCGCCGCTAGTACAGGTGGAGGGTAATGAAGAGTCATATAGTATGTATAGGAGCCGCTTAATTCTATGAATGTATCTCTTTCTTTTACCCAAATTCTCCATCCTAATTCCTTTTGTTGGGTTTCATGTGATGCCTTGGTTTCTTGCAGCTTCAATTCATATTCTTTCTATTGTGAATAATCCATTCAATTCACTTATATTCTTACATAAAGTTAAAGATACAATTGTTAAGTTTAATTAATTGTCATTTTCCTATTAAGGATCGGTCATAACAAAAAATTAACATCTCTTTTCCGTGACAAAAGAAAGATTTTTGTTATTTCCATGGAAAGAGAAGTCAAGATGGCAACGACATTTGTTTCCATTGCATCTCGCCTAATGTCTCTCAGATTTGCGCAAGTTTCTTGTATCTTTTTTCACCATCAATTACTATAATCTGTAATTATGTCTTTGTTGATCTATTTTTATTCCATCAGTAGACATGCAAATCAAAACGTAAAAACAAAATATTCATCACATGGTCGTTCTTCTTTCATAATATCGGTTGGTTTTTCTTTGCCTACAATATCTTATGAATTTTAATACTTTTTATCTATCTCCAAGAGGTTGCTAGAACAAGGTTCTGTCTGTGAGTGTGAGTTATATGGCTTTTCACAGGTTGTTCCCTTTAGTTCTGTTTGTAAATTCTTATTAGCCACTCGTAATCATTTGAATAGTCGCTTGATTGTGCATTCTTTTTACTTCTTCTATGAACGTGTGGAAATAAAATATTCTCCTTTTCTTTTTCAGTTTTTATGGCTTTGCTTTTTTCTTTTATACATTTGAGGATATTAGCATTAGACTTGATCTTTCAATTGTACCAAACCATCCAGACTTCTTTGTATTTTATTTGATGAATAAGTGCATCTCTAAGCACTCTTTTCTTTAATTTTTTTACATAATTTCGTTTAACTTATGGCACACATACTCTATTTGTAGAGAGTACCCTGTGTGGCGCTGAAATATATTGAGTGTTTTATTAATTGTGAACTTCATTTTTCATCTATGACTCTGGGTTTGCAGGTTGCACAAGTGTACAACGTCTAGTGGCTGATTTTATTCCTCGATTTGCTTCATATTGCCCCACTGCTCTTGAAGCTGCAGTGAAAGTCGTTATCAATATGCATAATTGGAAGTTAGCTTTGATTGGTAAAGGAGAAGATACAGACGGTGTTGCATTTGACACTGCTAAGGCGTGCATTTTTGGTCTAGTTGATATCTGTCGAAGTGCTGCTGCTGAGGCACCAACATCGTCAGTTATTCAAGGAATTTGCACCACAGTTTTTCGTGATGCACTCACCTTCTTCATATCCTGTTTTGAAGGGAAGGATGTTTTCGAGATTGCTGACAAGGAATATTTTGGTATTCAGGATGCTCATTTGTTTTCTGAGTACCAACAACAAATTCTAAACAAGGAACAGCCAGTACTGCTCAAACTATCTAAGTTCCGTGTACTTAGTTTCCTCAGAATTTTCTTTACTTGCCCCAAAAATTCAATCGCAACTTGTTTTGAGCTCATCGGCTCTACTGGATCTGAGGAATCTAAGCGGGAAGGATACTACTTACTTCATCAGTTAACTAACAGGCTGGATGATGCTGTTGGTCATTCTATTTATGGAGGAAATAGTGCTCTGACATCATCAGCAAAGTCTACAGAAACAAGTAGCAAAAGTAAGGATGTAGATGATGGCCTTGCAACATGTGGCAAACAAGGCTCGGACAATCTCTCTCTTGTTTCAAAGAACTGCTTATTAGTACTGGTATACTTCTTTATTTACAAATTTCCTTTGCACGGATTAATTAGTCTATTATTGTTCCTTTTCCCTCCTTATCTACAAACAATTTTCTGAGCTTCTGATTGCGGCAGCTTTATAGCTCAAGTGTTACTAATTGTTTCTTAAGCAAGACGGTGACATAATGTGATGCTTTGATCCATATGGGGTACCATCTGGGCTTAAATATTATTGTTTCTATTTCCATCACTTGCATCAGCACAAATAAATCCACTAAATGGGGCTCTGTATGATCTGATCTGTGAAACAAGAATACAACTAGAGCTGTTATTCCGCTCCCTATACAATTAAACTCTCCCATCGCTAAATGTTATCAGTTCCACAACATACCCTTTGCTCATGATTGAAAGTTTGCAATTTTTCCTCTCTTCCTATTTAAATTTGAAAAGACTGAGCTTATTATTTGCCTATCTTACCTTTCTTCTCCTTCATTTTCATCTTTCTTATTATCTCCTCAATCCTCAAAACTCTTAAGATACCTGTTTTTTTTATCTTTTTATATTAATTTGTAAACCATTATGTTTTTTTCATATATGATGAGATTAATCTTTTTCTCCTTTATCTAATACTTCTGAGCTGCCTTGCAAATACAGTGCCCAGCATGCTGGTATCCTGAGTTTGTGGTTTTAAAATCTTCAATTTTTCCACCCAAATTAACCTGAAAAGAACCTTTATTCCTTAAATTGTGGTCTGGTTCAGTTTGAGCCTAATCCTTTTCTTATGTATAAGTTGAAACGTGGAACCTTTTGTTCAGTTTCTGTTATTATTTCAGTACATCTACTTGTCTGTTTCATATTATTTTCTTTTCTTTTTTCTCTTAAAAGTATTTTCTTTTCATGTTTACTGGTTATTAGCAAGTGGTTTACTTGTGGAAAATCATAGCAATCAGAAACAATGTGGATTCAGTATATCGTGTGTGTTATGTTGTTGCAATCACCTTGTTTTCCTAGGAGAGCAGTGCCGATGATAGAAACCTCAACTCATGGTTTAGGTCTGATTTGTGTTCCTCATGAGGTTGTTCTATTTGACTTCATTATAAGCTCCTCCTTTTGTTTGCTCAGCTCCATCAAAAATTTGCTTTAATCATACATTTCAAATGTATAATCTGAATATTGGTTTTCTGTTCTCTAAAAAATTTATAGGCTTTACCTAAATACAGTACAATCACAACTTAGAGATCAACAACAACATACCTGTGTAATCCCCCAAATGGGGTCTGGGCAGTGTGGGTGTACACAGCCTTACCCCTACCTTGTGAAAGTAGAGAGGTTTCCGAATGACCCTCCGCTTAAGTAAACTGCAATTTAGAGATTATTGCGTCATTTTTATAGAGGGCTCAACATTAATTTATATAATTTTTTCTTTTTTAATTTTTGCATAAATCATACAATAACATAGGAACATTGTTTTAAGGTGAGCTCTACATCCGATGTTTCTCATGAATTGTTGAAAACTTTTCATAGTTCAACAGAAATGAGGGAGAAGGTTTTATAGTTAAACCTCAAGGGCAGTTTTTGTAATTTAGTTGTTTAACTAGTGGTGTAGCTTTCTTGTTTAAGTTATGTATCCCACATTTAAACCCTTGATTGCTATCCACAAGTATAAAAATAATATGTGATGACCATATTAGATATTCAATCCTTCACTTTTGATGTTATCTTGGGGAAAAATTTGTTATGGAGATCACTCTGGAGTTTTCCAGTGAGTTAAACACTTATTTTCAATAAAGTATTTCTCTTCCTGCGGGGAAAGTGATGCTCAGTATGATTGATTTATTTGGTTTTCAAGGTTTTTGGTCAAGATGTGCCGTCTATTATGATTCATATCTTTGGTCTCTAAAGCTTCTTCTCAAGATGCACTGTCTTTGAATCTCTTTATACAGGCTGTAGAGAAAGATCGTTCTCTGAAGAGTTGGATTTGCTCAAGGTTTAAGAAATTAAGTGAATCAGCTAACTCTGAAGTTGTTTCAGACATTTCTGCAGTTCTTGAAGGAATATTGCAGTCTTTCTTAGATGAAGTGAAGGCAGAAAATCATGATAATGGTGATGAGGATGGTTTGGATACTGCAAAGTATGGTAGTGAGTACTTGGGTCATGAGCTATCTACTCAAAAATTAACTCACGAAGTTTCTGGAAGCCCAGCAGTTCCTCTGGGAGCAACTCATCGTCCCAGTATGAGTTCAAATATTAATAGTGGTGAGCGTAGGTCTCTAGTTTTTGATTCTAAAGAGTTCCGAGATTTACCGAATACTAGGCCTTCTGTGCATATGGAGGTCTATAACCAGCAGATGCTTTCACCTATTGCTAGAACACCATCGAACTTGAGGTATAGTTCATCTGATGGAGGACACCATGTCATGATGGAGAACCACCAAATTCTTAATGTGGACCGTCCTCTACCAGCCTCAAGATCATCAACAGGAGGCATGAGTTGTTCCATGGAGTCACCTGTGCAGCGTTTAGCACTGTCTCATTCTTCCACAAATCAAGTGATTTGGTACACTGATGGAAACTCAACTGCAGCAGACATCTTTCCCGCTTCAAAACGGCTATGGGTGGGGTCTTTAGGCCCTGATGCATCTGAAGTTCTTGTCAGACATAAGTTTGAGATGTTTGGTCCAGTAAATCAATTTGTTTTCTTTGCATTCAAAGGTTTTGCTTTGGTTGAGTACCAAAACATTATGGATGCGGTGAGAGCCAGGGAAATCATGCAGGGAAATTCTCTTTGGGGTGCTGGTCTTCGAATAAAATTCTTGGATACAGGATTAGGTACTAAGGGGGCTATAAATGGTGTTGCTGTTGGTTCTAGTTGCTATATTTACGTTGGAAGTGTTCAGAGCCACTGGATGAAGGATGATGTCATGCATGAGCTGAGAAAAGTTCTTCAGAAAGGCCCTCGGATGGTTACTGATTTAGGCAGTGAAGGAGCATTGCTGATGGAGTTCAACACACCTGAGGAGGCCACAGTTGCGATGAATCATCTGAGGCACTGGCGTAAGATAAGGAGTGACTGCATTCAGCCCCTAAACTTGGGTCCAACTAATGCTTCCATGCATACTGAAGGTATAAGACCTAGCTCTACGTCTGTTTATGTTGGTACAACAAGCAATTTTTGTGCCAGTAGTACTGTTGGGCCATCTCACTTCCAGAACGTGCTTGAGAACCATTCTGACAGTCACGTTCCAAGAATATCACATCTATCTTCTTTGCTTTCACAGTTAAGCACCAAATATAATGTCAAATATGATCCTGGCTATAAGAGTCATCATGTGCCAGGGAATTGTGATACTGGATTCTTGGGAGGAGATACAATGCAGACAAATACACTACGGATTAGCATTCCAAATGGTAGCTCCTTGTTTATCACAGAAGATGAGCTTTTGGCTATTTGTAATCTTGCCATTGACAACAAAGGTTCTATCATCAGGTTAATGAGAGAAAATATGCCTATGGGTTCTTGTTGGCTAATTGAATGCAGCAGCATGGATTCTGCAAATACTCTCTTGAAGAACCTTCGTGATTGCCCTGGGTTATTCTTCCAGATAGACTTCAGGTATGATCATATCCCCCCACCCACCCACTCACACCAAAAAAAAAAAGAGGAAAGAGTTCAAGTATGTAGTTTCTTCAAGCTGCTTGTCAGGTTTTAATTCACTCTGCACTAATATCCTTAAATTACTTGTTTTTTTGAGTCAGATGCTATTTGTTAGATTATTATAGTTTTTAAAGTCACAATTTAATTTCTGTACTTCTCCTGTCCTCCTGTCTTTCCCACTCAGACAGGGAAACAAGTCCTCTTGTTTCTGGATGATCTTTTCCTGTTAAGTATATAGTCATCAAAAACTGCATTGTTAATTTGCCTTATATCATTCAACACAGAACTATATCCTTCATGAGTGTAGAATTTAAATAGGAAAATCATGTTTTGGAGGCCTAACTGAAACTTCTCTGTATCCTTTATATACGTATACCCGTGTGGTGAACAGCGATGCTCTCTATTTGTACAACCTTAATACAGAAATCAAGTTTTTTGAGAATCCAATTGGGACAATCCCTTCTGATCAATATTTTGAGTCTGACATTATAAAACTAGCCATTTCTGCTTGTTGATAACAATGTAAGATTTAGAGCAGAACCTGGGTATCATTGATTCTATAGCTTTTTCAACTGTAGCACAAATTATATCTGCGCTGAAGTTTGTGGTGCTTGATTTTCTTCATGATGACGAATACTAGTGATTAATTTGTTAAGTGCTAGCAAATTTTTAAAAAATTGTGAAGTGCTAAGAAAATCCAAGTACATAAGAGAACTTTTACAATGTTGAACAAATCTTCGGCTTCATTTTTTTTTAAAAGTAGGTGTAATGAAAGTATTTCATGTTGTATAGATTGGTCGGTGGGCAGATGGTTTAGATGACTGTGGTTGAGCCACATGCATATCTTGTGTGCATATTTTTATACAACTTCTAGTGCTATCAGTGAGATATTGATGATATATACACACATATACATACAACATAATTAAATGAATACCAGTACTTAAAATGTGCTTTGTCTAACAATTTAAGCTTTTAGATAATTTGATCCACACTTTAACATGGTGTTAGAGTAAGTAGAGGTCTTGGATTCAAGTGCCACTGCCACTCTTTTGAAAGAATTATCATGTGTTTGGCGCGTAAAAAGAATTAGGCCTGCATTTGAGGGGGCATATTGAAGACTTATGTAAGTGAATAAAAGTCTGTTCTCTCTAACTGTGTAAGCTCGTAGCTTAAGATAATGTTGTGTATTTAAAAGTAAATGGAAGAGACAACTAAAATACAACAACAACAAACCTAGTGTAATCCCACAAGTGGCGTCTGGGGAGGGCAGTGTGTATGTAGTCTTACCTTCCTTGTGGAGATAGAGGGCTTATTTTCGATAAACGCCTGACTCAAGTTAAGCATAACAAAATTAAGTACAAAAAGGGAACACAATAGTGAAGCAGTCATGTTGAACATAATGGAGAAGAGAACAATAGCAACAACAAATACTACAATAACTTAAGCAAATGAAACATCATGTAATAATAAAATAGAAGAATAAGATAGTAAAAGAGTAATAATAACAATAATGATAAGGGAAACTTGGCAATGCTCGGCTACCTACTAATCTTCCACCCTAATAATCCACCTCCATATTCTTTTATCTGGGGTCATATCCTCAATAAGCTACAAATGTGTCATGTTGTGTCTATTCAACTCTCCTCAATACTTCTTCGGTCTACCACTACCTCTCTTCATACTCGCCATAACCGAGCTTTCACACTTCTTCACATATTTGAACCATCTCATCCTTGCCTCTCTCATTTTGTCCACCACGGAGGCTACTCCCACCTTGTCTCAAATATCCTTGTTCTTAATCTTATCTCTCCTAGTATGCCCATACATCCATCTAGATGTCCTCATTCCATTTTGTTCATCTTCTGATGTGCGAGCTCTTTACTGGCCAACACACCTCGTCCCAGACAACATAACTGGTCTGACAACCACTTTGTAAAACTTATCTTCAAGCTTTCTAGGCTCATTCTTATCACACGGGACACCAGATGTGAGCCCCCATTTAATCCACCCCACTTCATCATTGCCAATCTCCCCATTTCCTTGGATTGTTGATCCAAGATACTTGAAACTTCCGATCTTGGGATGACTCGTGTATCAATCGTCACTTCCATATATGCCTCGTGAGTTACTTAGTTGAAATTGCACTCTGAGTACTCTAGTGTAAGGACTATGTCTTTATCCAGCTCAACTTAAACTCTTTAGATTCCAAGGCCTGATTCCATGCCTCTCAGCTTATCATTAACTCTGGCATGAGTCTCGTCAATCAGAACGGGAAACGACTACAATAGTGTCTTATTCAATAGTGAAGTGTTATTAAGATGAACAAAGATCATTGATTTTTGGAATCAATCCAACGATAGAACTCTTCTTTGGCCTTTGCAGCTACCCTCCATTTAATTTATCTGAGGGAGCATTTACTGGTCATGACTACTGTTTACATACTTCTTCCATTCCGTGTGGTAGCACTTTTTGCTTCTTCCATTAACCACCTTTTCTGCATTTTCTACCTCCCCATATCTATTTTCCTATCACTTGAATCTGTTCTTCTCTATTCAGAGCTCGTTTTGAATCTAAATGGAAATAATGAATATGGGCTGTTACAAGTTCAAATTTACCCGTTTACCCCTTAGCACTCTACTCTTAACAATCTCTCACCTTACGCTGAATTGGGAATGAGTGGAGGAGTGGCACTTTTATGGAGTAAATGGGAGATGCCACAACAGTAGAAGAAGGGTCGGACATTAGAGGATGATATAAGAGACGAAGGCAATATATTAAGTATCACATTTTGATTGAGGTCCATGTACTTAAGAGATGTCAGCAGCAATTTCACATATTGAATATTGCACGAAGAAAATGATGGAAATACTTTAAAATGTGGAAGAGTGCAACACTTCTCAAGAACCTTTTCAACATTCGAGGTTCAATTTATAAGTTCAATAGTCAATACAGACTTTAGCTTTACCATTTTTTTTTTAAAAATTACCAGTAACTTCTCAATTGTTAACACTCGCTTGTTCTATCTCTTTTGTTTCCTGTATACCTAGAAAGTTTCACGCTATCTTTATAGCTTTTAAATGTCTTTCTCCATGATCGAAGTTTAACTATTTAGCTTCTTCTCCCCTTGTTCTAACAGTCACTCTGGGCAGCATCATATTCATGTTCCTGTAAAAAATGAAGCTAGTATGACGGAGCTCACATCACCCAGACTAAATCCAGAGCAAGGTAGCATGCCTCATGCTGGATATGCATTTCCGTCAAAATGGACACATATAGCAAGCAGAGGGATGCCCGAAGTTGGTTCTGGAAAAACTGATATGATGGTTCCAGTTCCAATCGCGAGAGGTACTTCTCCATTACTCCAGTCGTGTTCTTTCCAGAAGTAGCTTGATGCTCATTGTCATATTGTTCTCCTGGTGATTTCTGCAGGTAATCACATATTCTCTGGTGCTGCTAATGACACGTGGATGCAGAGGAAATCTGAAGCAGAGATACATTCTAGACCGGGAATTGTTGCCTGCAATACTGCACCGCCTCAAGCGCCTCCTAGACCACTACAGCCTCTTCAAGGACCTCCTCCTGTGCCACCGCCTGTTCAAGTACTTCCTCCTGCAGCACCACAGCCAATTCAAAGACCGCTAATTGCACCACCACAGCAAGCACAACCTCCGCTCTTTGTGCGCCCAATGTATTTCGCCCAAAGTGGGTGGGATTCACGTGGTTTGAACCATAACTTACCCTCAAATCCAATTCCATCTGGTGCAATGCCTACTAATCTTCATCATTGTTCAATTGCACCGCCATTTGTACCTGCTTCTGTGACTCCACTGTCCCAAATGCAAGGCACCCCCATGCCACCATTTGATCATATGTTTGCTGTGCCTGTTGTTCGACCACCAGTAACATCTTTACCACCACAACCACCAACCCAGCTTGACTCACTTCCCCCGTTACCTCCACCTGCCTTGCAGCCTCCACTACCTTCATCTCCACCCCCACCACCTTACCCTGACCCACCCAATATTCCTCCTCCACCTAGTTCCCCACCTCCTCCCCCGCCTCCATTATCCGAATCTTCAAATTCCGAAAGTTCTAAACAATATTTGCAGTTTCGGTGGCAGGGCTCCTTGAGTAAGAGTGGAGTTCATTACTGCACGATTTATGCCCAAAGAGTAGAGTCAGATATTTGCAGGTATCCAAATGCCAGTGCTGAGCCCACAGAGTAAGGACTTCTGTTACTTTGATGTTTCGACACTTGATTTTTAAATTTTCTGTTTTTAAAATTGGATACCTGTGCAGATGGCCTGCAAAGTTGGATATGACCAAACGTACTGATTTTCGGCATGTCAAATCAACATTTAGTAGTACACCATCCCACAAAGTGAGTCCTTGGACATTGTAAAGGAAAATTCTGCATATTATATTTAAATACTCCCTCCGTTTCAAAAAGAATGACCTCCTTTCCTTTTTGGTCTGTTTAAAAAAGAATGACCAATTTCCTTCTCTTGGCAAAACTTTAATTTTAACATTCCATGTGGCATGTTTAAGACCACAAGATTAAAGGACATTTTGGTACATTTGACATAACTTTAATTTAAGACCACAAGAATAAAAAATCTTCTTTATTTTCTTAAACTCCATGCCAAGTCAAACCAGGTCCTTTTTTTTGAAATGGATGGAGTAACATATATTAGCACCTATTGATAATTGCTGTTGTCATCTCTATCATATAATATTAGACTGCTATACTGTTTGTATATCTGTTTAGAGATTAAAATGATCCTTTACGTATTATAACAGTCTACTTTCTTTTTTAAATAATGTGAAACAGAAGGAGATATGCTGGTTGCTACCTTCTTCTCCAATGGACCATAAGGGCGTAAGTTGATCATGCTCTCCTTTTAGTTTCATTACGAATGAACATAGTCTGATGTATGCTATGGATAGTAGATGGAAAAATGTCTATATCTTCCAGATTTACTTGGTATATTCCTTATTTGCTAAATAATTAGTCTAGTGTCCAACTTTTCCCACTAGGTCCATCTATGACTTGCAATATGTGTTCAAATATGGACCTTAAGGAGATCATTTCTCCATTTACTTTTTACTTATCAGTTTTTTATTTTTGCAATGACTGCTCACATATTGTAACTGGAGCTGATTTAGAGGACTTAAATGTCAAAACTTGTTTTGCAGTTTCAAGATTTTGAATCATACTTGAAGCAGAGGGAATGTGCTGGTGTAATTAAAATTCCAGCGGTAAATTCAATGTGGGCAAGGCTTCTTTTCATCCTTCCACAGTCATCTGATACGTGCTCTATGCTCTCAGTTGCACCCAATTCTTCTCTTTGTCTACTTGGTCTGGTGGTGCCTAAAGAGACGAACTCTGAATTGGTGTGATGTTAGTCTATATGGGCAATACTGCATTTGAAAAAAGGGTGGGCATGCTGCTAATTGCCTAATGCTGCTGCTTGCCAGGTTTTGTTCAGTTTTTGACAGTGATGTATCATAAAGGCATTTGCCAATAGCTTCTGTGAATGTGCACGGATTATGAAGATATTCATGACACACAGCCAGTGCTGCTCGGCAGTTGCAGCTATGGGTGATGAACCATAGTAATTTGCTCACAAGCTTCAAATCTGATACATATTATTGGGCAATAGACAACTCCTCATTCTACTGTATCACTGTCAACTAGTGTGAAAATAGTTGCTGGGAGGTACTTTATTCAACTTTGTAGGTAACTCAGAAGATGATATTATCCATATAGCAACAAGCTGGTGTTGTCAAATGTCAACTCAATACTTGAAGTTATATTGTAGGAGTCTTTTTGTACTTAGAATCCGCTAAGCCTCTTTTCTATTTTTGCTCCATTAGCAGTGAAGAGATATGTCCATGTAGCATAGTAGAATATGGTTGTATGTGAGGTTTGGATTTATTCTCTTGGGCACCAATGTTTACTATTTTGTGTGGATGGACTGCTGTTATGCAGCTCTTGTTCTCCATTGGACGTGTAGTTGTGTAGATGTGAGTACTGTTAATGGGATTGCAAATCTTTTCCCATATTCCGTTGTTGCTCTTTTGAGTTCAGACTAGATTTAATCAAGAAAAGGAATTTCAGATCCCGTCCCTTTCTGAAAGAGTAAGATAGGCAAAAAGGCATAGAGATAACATCGGCCACATCTCTCGACCAAAAAGGCCAAGTTATCCGTCCTTGGGGGAATGGATGAGAGTGGGGTAGTATTTTTATGTTCGGTTGATCAAAATTTGTAAAAAATATTTTTTTCAACAAAATAATTCTTTTATAAATGAGGAAAATGATTTTTTTTAATAAAAGTATGAAAATAAGTTACATAAGTGATTTTTTACATTGATAGTGACCTCTTCACTTTTCAATGCACTTCATTTTTACCTCACTATCCCTACCTTCCACCTTTCTTCTCATAGTATTTATCTATATTACATATATACAAATATTAGAATTTTTTATTTTTAGATTTTTCATGGAAAACATTTCTCATCATACCAAACACTCTCATAGTATATTCTCTCCTATCTAAAGTAGTTGTGTACTTTCCTTTTTACGTGCTCTTTAAAAAATTGTAAGAAGAAAAGTTTTACTAATTTATCCTAAGAAACTTTTTTGGAACTTAATAAATTTAATTCACTTTAAAAAAAAAATAGTGACTTCTGTAATTAACATAATAAGGGGTGAGATTAATATGATTTTCATGAGAAGATGTACAAATATCTCTATAAGATGATATGAAATATGGTAGATTTAAAAAGAAGTAGGGATAGACCTAAAATGTGTTAGAAAAAAATGGTTAAACCACGTATAGCTTTACAAAAACATCACCCAAGACATGATGGTAGTTAGTTCAAGAATTAAGAGTGTTAGAATGTAATAAAATGCTATTTAATTTTCTATATAAATATTATTATTATCATTTATCCTATTATCTTATTTTTCAATTTTTATTACATATTTTTGCTTCAATTGTTGCATTATTTGTTATTGTTACTTGCTTTTTCATGATTAGTATTTCTTTTTCTTTTGTATTTACTAATTTTGATTGGCTTTATTTAAGTTACAGGTTAATAAAAAATACTTTTTACCTTAGCAAATAGGTGTAAGGTTGTGTTACATATACTTTTCCATTTATTTTATTTGTAAATTATATTAACAATATATTTTTTACTTTTATTTATCATTTTGTAAATTATACTAACAATATATTTTTACTTTTATTTATCATTTTAGTTTATCAAAAGATTTTTTTTATTTTACTTATGACATTAATTATGTATCCTTCAAATTATTTTTGAGATCTAAAACTACATAGTGACTAGTATGAATGTTTTTTCATTTAGTCCGTATCAATAAAATTTGATACAATGCATATTCATTAAGATTAAGAAAATAAATAGAATATGAATAGAATGCCATCTTTTATTTTTGTTCTTTTAGTTATTCTCAAACTGTTTTTTAAAATAAAAATATTTAAAGCAAAATTATAAATATGCATATTAACTTTATTAAACTTATCACCTACCTAATATAAACGGAGGACAAAAAACAACAATTATGAAAATGAAAAAAATTTAAATATTTATTTCTAATTTTGAAATTATTTTAAATTCTAAAAAATTAAGTTAATATGAAAAAAAAAGTATTGATAAAATATTTATTTTATATTAAGTTAAATTAAATATAAATAAAAGTGAAGAAGTAAAAGTGAAAAAAGTGAATTCTTGGAGTAAGGGCCGGGGGAAGCCGAAAAATTACTATATTTTGTCGCTCCAATCCAATTCGGCGGCGCTGAAGGAGAAAACCTCTGATCGCCGCTGCGATTTTGGCCGTTCACTTTCCTCCGGCGAAGCAAATAATACATAACACAATTTTCCGACTATCTAAAAGTTATTGCTGAAGACATGTCGAATCGCTATAGTAACGAAAAAGCTCAGAAGAAGTTTGCTCCAAAGAAGGAAATGCAAAATTCTCAAACGCTAGCGAATTCATTCAGGCAATCAGTTTCTACGAAATCCGAACGAAGTTCCAATGCCGTTAACTCCAGTAGCGCTGGTTCCTCTGCCGGAGAGGTCAGGAGTAGGGTTAGGATGGGAGAGAGTGGCGCCTGGGTTTCCGCAGCTATTCCAAGTGGAAATTTCGTGGATTATTTGCCTCAGGATGAGGCTGTAGCAGCTGGGCTAGGAGCCGATGAGGGTGCATTGGATCCCGTGGAGTCGCAGCGTGTGGTTGATGTTTTGAACAGGGAGTTGTGTAGGTTACTGAAGATGAATGCAAGAGATTTCTGGCGAGAAGGTAGTAATATTTTTTTTATAGCTTTGTGAAATCGGGTTTTTCTTTATGTAGAATTTCTACTCTTTGTGGTTTTGTTTGATGAGTTTCATTTGAATTATTGATTGTGATTCCTATGATTTGATTAAGGACAGCAGGTTGCTAATGCTAGCCTTCTTATTCTGTATTGAAGAAAGATGAATGATTTATCATGTTTGGAGCTTTATGCTTTTCTGCATCTGGAAAAGAAATGCAATAAACAATGTATAGAGAAGCAAACTTTTTTTACGGCATTTCTGAGTAGTACTAATCTGATCTATACTAAATTTAATGTGGGCAAAAAAATTATACAGTATCAGAAGCAAGCTGTAAAAGCATGCCAAGTAAACAGATGCATTCAAAATGTCCATCATAAGCTGATTATAAGTTGCACAAGCTGTTTATGCTGTGCTGGAAAATGTTGGGACTCCCCTAGAACCACCCTCCTTTACCATTATTCCACATTAGCTGTTAAAGACCAGAAAGCTATACCCCACAATTAATGAGTAGCAACCCAAAATGCTAGGCCAGGGTGAAAGAGAATCTTCAATCGGGCTTATTGAAAAACTAAAAAGAAAAAAAAAATTCAGCTGCGCATAATCCTTGAATCAGCAGTGATGAGAAATATTTCATTTGTCTTGCATCATGATAAGTTTTATTTATTTTATTTGTTGTGGGTAACTAACTGATACATTTGATCTGCTTAAAACCAACACCTAAAATTGGTGCTCCCTCAGCCCCAATTTATGTGAAGGTATTTGCATGGTAACTGTGCATATGTTTGAATTGCTTGTTGGTTTGTATGTTGTATTGCTGTGCATTTATACCAATCTCTCCTGATTTCTGTCTACCAGTGGCCAGCGACAGTTCCCTTCACTCTTTTCTTGAAAGCTTTCTGAAGTACAGGAGTAGGTGGTATGATTTTCCATATCGAGGAGCCAGGGGTATAGTTGCTGGGGTTGTTGTTGGTGAGTTAGAGCTATGCCGGCGTATCTTTATGGTCTTATATCGCATGTGAGTCACTTTACTTTCAAAGCATTTGATGCACCAAGTTGCATTCCCTATGCTGTGCCTTTTGATCTAAACAACTGTTATCTGTAATTCAATTTTAGATCATCAAATCGGGACCCTGGAGCTAAGACTGCTGATAGTCTTGCTCAGAAGGATCACGAAGGTGTGTGCCCGTCCCTGACTCGTTGCAGTTATTACTAATGACCTTTGTATACTTCAAATTACATAATTGCTTGGTGTATGGAGGTCAAATTTTATAAGTTTTATTCGAGTTGCAGCCCTAACTGTAACTCTGCAAGTAAAATGTTTTATGCACTACCTTTCCTTTTATTATGCCTAGTATTATCACTATCATGATCAGGAAGATCACGAATCTAAGAAAATGGCACTACTTCCATTGAATTCTCAGGTAAAAGCATAGTTTAGTTTCCATTACCTCATGTAATAGTGGCTAACAAGTTTAATGAGCAAAGTTCAGTTGCAAGATTATGCATAGAAAAATTGAACATGAATGAAGTATCTGATTCTAGCTCCCTCCAGACCAACATTCCAGGTCCATTTTTTTTGTTTAATTGGAATATTATCATCTCTAAGACCCCTAAAATATCAATGTCCAATTCTAATCATATAGCACAGGAGGATCAGATTTTGCAACTCCAATATCTTGCCTTTTCTGATTTGTCAACCATTTCTGTATTATTTTTAGAAATCAAAGTTAATTGTATTTATGAGTTTCCAATTGCTTTACACTATAGTCATTTTTCTATCTAGTATTTTTTGCTTTTGGGGCTGATATATTTGCGTTGAGGGTCTTCCGGAAACAACCTCTCTATCTCTATGAGGTAGTGGTAAGGTTTGCGTACATTTTGCCCTCCCCAGACCCCACTTGTGGGATTTCACGGGGTAAGTTGTTGTTTTTTGTAAAGTTAATCAAGACTTTCCATATTCACTAGTAATGGTTGTTGTCCCTGCAAGGCCATTGAATAATATGCATTGTAAAAGGCCTGATGATGTATCTCTCTCTAATTATCCTTGGAAATTATGTTCGAGTGCACAATGTTCACTAATTGCACTTGTAGCCCTTTTGCAGGAGAAGAAGTTGCTTAATTTACCGAAGTTGTTAGACATATGTGCCATATATGGTCATGAAAACGAAGATCTGACAAGAATATTGGTATTATTAACTGAACTGCCTTGTTGTTGAACTATTGATGTTATGGTTTATTTTTCTTTGGTTTTATTTTATCTTGCGTCATAAGACACAAATCTTGATGGTGAGCCAACATACCTGACCTATTATTCTACCTTTTTTTTTTCACAAAAGTAACAAGTTTGTATATAAATCTTCCGAACTATGGCTGGAATCCCAAAAGTTACATCACAGAGCTTCATACAACTGAGCAGGCTCAGGAAACCAAAAAAGAAAAAAAATATATCTTAGGTCGTATTTCATCTTACAAGGATCCTAGAATGTCCACAATTGCTACAGGATCATCTATACTCAGAGCTTCACCAATAGCAAAAAGTGGTAATTCAGTCCATTTTAATCTTATGTAAAGGACTATTGATACTTGCAAAACATCTTGAGTTTCTGTCTTTCCAAATGGTCCACCATATCACTGTTGGGACAATTTTCCATCTGTTTTTGTCTGTGCTGCCACTCCCTTCATTGTTCCAGCTTACTAGAGCCTGACCTGCCCTTTTAGGCATGGTCCACCTTATGCCTCTGAAACTAGTAAACAGGTTTCATAGCTGATTGACCATTTTACAATGTAAAAACAGATGGTTGATTGTCTCTGCCTTTTCTTCACACAAAAAAAACATCTTGGACACATTTCTATGCTCCTCTTCGTGAGGTTTTCTTGAGTTAAAGCAGCCTCTTTTACTATCAACCTTGTGAAAACTGCCACTTTGTAGGGGATTTTCACTTTCTATGACTGATCTAGAGTGCCATAAAATTCAGCCATTCTTTTCATCTCCCAATCTTACATCAATCTTTTGTATGTCAGGTTCCATCCTTGAGAAGTCCATATTTCTTGCAAAGTGGCCTTCTGCTGCTTATTCAGTAGATAAATATCTAGAAAATGTTACTTGAGACTGCCACTTCCTGCCCAATCATCTTCCCAGAACATGGTCTTCTTTCCACCATTTACATTGAAGCTTGTTCTTTCAAAGAAAACATGCCCCATTGACCTCCACAGACTGATGCCATATGCAGAAGTTACTTTTTTAGTCTTCTAAAAGCCTTCTCATATCTTGCTTGAATCACCCTACACCACAGTGTCTGCTCTGCTTTTGGGAATCTCCACAGCCATTTCATAAGCAAGCTTTTATTTTGTTTTCTTAGATTGTTTATTTCCAGCCTCCCATGCTTCTTGGATAGGATTACAGTCTTCCATTTAACTAAGTGGAATCCTTCGTGCTCCTTATCTCCATTCCACAAAAAATTTCTTCATAGGTCATCAATTCTTTCTTCCACTTTAGCTGGCGGGGGAAAAATTATTAGATAAGTTGGCAAGGCATTCAAGTGAGTTGATCAAAACTAATCTCCCCCCTCTAGACAAATATTGTGTTTTCCACCTGGACAACCTCTTCTCGCATCCCTCCACAACACCATTCCAAATCTCTTTTGATTTGCTTTTTGCACCCAGACAACAACAACAACAACGACATACCCAGTGGAATCCCGCAAGTGGGGTCTGCGGAGGGTAGAATGTACGCAGACCTTACCCCTACCTCATAGTGGTAGAGAGGCATCCCCAAATAGACCATAACTGCCCTATCTCTCCTTCCAGGACTTTTGTAAGTTGTTGGATTTTGTTCACCTCATTAATTGGGAAAATGTGACTTTTCCTCCGATTTATGTGGAGACCAAAGGTTGCTTAAAAAAGAATGAGGATTATCCTCAGAATCTTGAGTTGTTTCTCCGCTGCATCACAGAAGATGAGGATCATCTGCATATTGCAATTGTGTGACTTCCACTCTTGCATTCCCATCTTTTGCAACATTACCCCTAATCCATCCATATCTCTGCACTGTCTTTATCATGTTATTCAAGCCTTCCATCACTAGAATGAATAGAATAGGTGAGAGGGGGTCACCTTCCTCTGTTTAAAGAGAAGAAACCTTCTAGAGAACCTTTTATTAGCAATGAAAATCTGGCCGTACTTATGCAAAATCTCATCCAGCTGATCTACTTCATTCCAAACCCCATCCTCTGCATGATTCCAAGCAAAAAGTTCCAATTGACATGATCATATACTTTTTCTATATCCAATTTGCACTTAATTCGTGGAATCTTATCTTTTATTCTGAAATCTAAACACTCATTAGCTATGAGAATTGCATCAGTGATTTGCCTACCTCGCAAGAAGGCCATCTGTTGTGTATCAACTAGCTTATGCATCTCTTTCTTCAATCTTTTTGTGAGTATTTTGGATATCAGCTTGCAGATACTTCCTATTAAGCTGATTGGTCTGAAGTCTCTCAACTCCTTGGCACCATTCTTCTTGGGGGTAAGAGCTATGTATGTTGCATTAAAGCTCTTCTCTAAAATCTCCTGAGAGTGAAAGTTTTGAATGGTTGCCATCACATCCTCCTTCATAATATCCCAGCATTTTATTAAAAGAAACCCATGGAATACCCATCTGGACCTGGTGCTTTGTCTATAGCACAAGTCTTAAGCCCAAACAGGACTTCTTCCTCTTCAAAAGGTTTCTGCAATTCTTGTTGTTCTTCTATGTTGATAGAAGGGCACTTATTCATGTTACAGGAGGATCTCCAGTTCTCACTCTCACCATACAGCTTCCTATAAAAGATACAATCTCTCTTTTGATGTCTATAGCCTCCACCAATTCTTCTCCTTCGACTACCAGTTTAGCAATGTGATTGATCCTCTTGTGAGCATTCACAGTTTTCTGAAAGAACTTGGTGTTCTTCTCCCCTTTTCTTATCCATAACGTTCTTGATCTTTGTCTCCAAGCTATCTTTTCCTTTTTTGCATAATCTTTAAAATCTTTGACCACATTTGCTTTCTGGACGACTTCTTCTTAAGTTAAAGGTCTCTCCTATTGAATACTATCAAACTCAGTAATTTTGTTGAGCTGTTCCTTCTTCTTTTTTTTTTCCGGATTTCCAGATGTGCTCGTACTCCATTCTTTCAGTTTGGACTTCAGAGTTTTTAGCTTGGATGCCAAAATATAGTCAGGCTTCCCTTTAGATGCAAAAGATGTCCATTTTTTGTTAAAACAATCAGTCTCCGGCCACCGCCCTTCAAACTTAAAATAGGATTTTGTGTACACCCAACTGCCACTTGTTAGTGTAATTGGCATATGATCTGAACATACTCTGGGTAGAACCTCTTGCTTCTCATTGTTGAAAATTTCCCCCCATTCAATAGAATATGAAATTCTACACATTCTAGGCGCTACTTCTTTGTTACTTCCTCTGGTCCAGGTCTATTCCCCCCCTTCTAATTGAGGATCAATCAATTCCATGTAGGGAGAAATAGTATTTCAGTTCTTATGGTAGAGGGAGAGATAGTATTTCAGTTCGGAACCTTTACCCTTTCTTTGGATCCTTCTGCTATCTCTTATTCAGTGAAATTTAGAACTAAAAAGGATAAGAAATATAGATGGATCACCTGCAAATTGATATGATGACCAACTTTCAACTTCAGAAGTTTCATCAGCAAATTGGCCTTGAACTCCAATTTCAACATTTCAGGCACACTCTGTATTATATAAACATCTGAGGAAATAATTTTCATAGTCTGTTCTATAGTAGTTTGTAAAATTGAAGGGGGTGGAGAAAACTAACACACAAACAGAGTATCAAAATTGCCTCTTGATCCATGTCATATGGCAGTTTTATCTCTTGTCTAGCTAAGAGTAAGCTTCAGAAGATGTCAAGAACTGCTAATATATGAAGAGAAAATCTAGAAACCGTCCATGTAAAAATGTAAAGCTCTGCACTTGCGGGAAACTCCTTGTCGAGGGCCTGTGCACCCCCGGGATTAGTCGGGGCTCTAAGAGACTCGAACACCTGGTGCAAATAAAAAAATTAAAAAAAAAATGTGAAACTTTCTGCTTAGATGCTTTTACAAGTAAAACTCCTATCTATGAGTTGGGTATCTTGATGTAAAAAAATATAAAGAACTTTTGGTACTTCTTATTTTATATAATATTAGTTTGAGATGAGTTTAAATAGAACAACTTGGTCAATGAGGATTCATATAACTGACCCCAACTTGGTCAATGAGGATTCATATAACTGACCCCAACTTGTTTACAATTGAGACATAGTTGTT
Organism: Solanum aculeatissimum; assembly: GCA_038996855.1. Taxonomy (NCBI): domain Eukaryota; kingdom Viridiplantae; phylum Streptophyta; class Magnoliopsida; order Solanales; family Solanaceae; genus Solanum; species Solanum aculeatissimum. The sequence goes on along the minus strand of JBCEWC010000373.1, from coordinate 24,855 downwards.
ATTAGAAGGATGGTTTTACAAGTTTTAGGTATGAAATCATACTTTGCACGATGATCAATCGAAGGATGGATCAAAATTAAATATATACAATAAGCTAATAATTTACAACAAATATAGCCATGTTTTATTTACATAAACAATAGTAAAAAATCATACTCCCTCCGTTTAAAAAGAATGATCTAGCTTGACTTGGCACGAAATTTAAGAAAATAAAGAAGACTTTTCAATCTTGAGGTCCGAATTAAAGTTATGTCAAATGTACCAAAATGTCCTTTAATCTTGTGGTTTTAAATATGTCATGTGGAAAGTTAAAATTAAAGTTTTGCCAAAAAAGGAAATGGTTCATTATTTTTTAAATAGACCAAAGAGGAAAGTAGGTCATTCTTTTTGTAACGGAGGGAGTAGAAAATATACATGACTGTACAATATAGCTTGCCAAAAGTCATAGTTTGTTTATACTCGCTATACAATATAAATTACTTATAGATGAGCTATACACTAAATGTACATAATAATACACTCAAAAACTGAATATAGCTTGATTATATATGAAATATACACGGACTATACATGCCTATACTGCGAATGACCATTCTTTTGGTAATTATTTTAGCTGAATGGCCATGTACTGTAACTATCACTTAAAAATATCTAGATGGAGTTTAATTTTTTTTTTGTTTTTGAGAAAGAGACGGAGTTTAAATTATGATAACTAGATAGACACTATTTGAAGGTCTTTGGTGTACCCTTGAAGTTTCTTGTGGATCAAGTGTCAAGACCATTTTCATTGGGCTCATGACTTGGCCTCCTGACCTGAGAAGAGATGTAGTAGAGAGTTTTTAAGGAGTCTGGAGCCAAAAAGGCAACATATCTATTGAAAAATTTCCAAAAGGACAACTACCTTTTTATACCAAAATGGTAAAGGTGCAGGGGCTCGTGCGCCTTTACCACTGCGCTGTAACGTCGTCAAGAAATGGAAGAGAAGGCAGCCCTGCAAAATTGAAATAAGGGCAAATATGGAAAAAATTTCAAACATCCATCTTGAACTTTGAACGATTCAACTAATCTTGAACAATAGAAAAACCTCAAAAATTAAGTTAGTATGAAATAGAGGAGTCATATATTAATTAAAAAATTTATCACTGTTAAATGAAATGCGTGCAACATTTTGTAAAAATAAAATTGGAATGCATACTTTTACCTAATTTATTCACAACTTCACTGTTATTCTAATTTTATTTTATCTTTATATGTAATTTATTTTCAACTTTAAAATTATCCATGTTTATTAAAATTGGATACTTTGAATGGAAAAGACATTAAAATAACTATAATTGCAATTAACTATAATTACAATAATTAGTAATTGATAATATAAAATTCACATAAAAAAATATAATATTTGTTAGATGATGTGAACCCTTAAAAAATGAAAGGAGAAAAAAGCAAAAAATAAAATAAAATCAAATTACAAAAAAATTAGAAGCAGTTAAGGAAATACACGCAAATAATGCAATCAAATTTCAACATTGAGAAACACACAGAAAAGGGAATTTTTTCCTTTTTTCAAGACTTGAAACACATCACATTTTACTTTCCATTATAAAGTTTTTTATTTAAAAAAAGGCAATGTGTAATGCGGCGTGCACATTATTTCAATTTTGCAGCGCCGCCTTCTCTTCCGTTTCTTGACGGCGTTATGGCGCAGGGGAAAAGGCACACGGGATCCTGGGCTTTTACTGTTTTTGTATGAAAATAAGTTTCAATAAATTTGTTACGCTTTTGGCTCCAAACTTTAGATTTAACCACCGGATACTAGAAAATTCAACTTTTGTCTGGGGTTCAATGTCAAGTGCACTACCTGCTGCATGATAGTGCCTATTCATTTAGGCCTCGAATCTAACAAGTGCTCTGCAGGGGCGGAGCCATATTTATACATGGTTAAAACTATTTTTTATCTATATATAGTAGATGTCGAACCCCCCTTCGGCAGGTTCGTGTGTTTGCTTTTTCTGATTTTGAACTCCTTAATTGAAATTCTGGCTTCGCCAGTAGTGCTCTGTAATGGTGCAGATGGCAGCAAATGGGGCCTCATTGGTCTCTTATCACCAAATTCTACTACAAGAATTAACTGTGGCAAAAGAAAACTGTATTCAGAAGATGTAGATGAATCGTTTACTTTTTTTTTTTTCTTTTTGGTGTAAAAAGGGTTTGATTAATGAATCTGAATAAGTGATAGATCACATAGGATCTCATATGGATTAGAAGGTACATAGTTTTTATCTTGATTTGTAAATACATTGGTTACCATTTCTCAGAAGATTTTTTTTTTTTGTGGAATATCTTGATTGACCATTTCGGTGAAACCAAGTTTAGAAACAGCTGGGGGGGTTTTGGCCTTCATAAGCCAGTGCTTCTTGTCGTTTCTGCTTTGTGTTTGCTTTTCTTGCTTCATCCGAGTTTGTTTTTCTTTCTTATCAAGGATGCTAATGGATATTCAGATTCCCTGTTGCTGACTCCTGTCTGTATCTATGCTGTTCAGGTTGTCAATGCCATAAAGTCACAGCCATGGATCCATGATGATCTTTCATCTGTCATTACACACTTTCTTAGCATTGTGCAGACTATGTATGAGAGATGTAGCTCATCATTAGAGGTATTCTTTCTTTAAGGGACTGTACTCTTAATTTTATCTCAACATTTTCTTCTAAAAAATCTTTACATAGGGATTCCAGGAAAGGGAAGGGTAAAGGGGGGGCCATTGGAATCGGACCCACATCTATTGTGTTAGCCAATTCATTAAATTCCAACTAGACCAACTCTTGATGGTAATCTTGATCCATTTAAGTTGTCAATGAACTATTCACCACTAATTCATGCTTTGTTTCTCTTATTGATATTTCATGTATTTGGACGTTCCTCGCTCTTCTTTGCTTTCTATGTTGCATGTTCATGTACTTCCTTTGCCAGAGTGGTTCAAATTGTATATATCTCACATGATTTTGTATAGAGTACAAACTTCTTTTGTGAACCAGAAACTTGCATCTCATTGTTCGTCCAAAAGGCATAAGTGTATAAGTTCAAGGTTTCCGTCTTGTTGTTTTGAGCTACATCTCAGTGAAAGGTTGAAAGATTGCAGAACACATATACTTCGAATTTTTAGATCTCATCAACTTGTCATCTTCATTGTTTTTAAAATGCCAAAGTAACTAATAAATATGTCATTTGATTTGCTTTCTCAAGATAAGAACTATTTTATTTTACTTTATGGGAAAAAGTATATTCTTGAATAGGCAATATCTTTTGGAGTCTGACGAGCTATTTTGTAGTGTGTTGAAGACATTATTAAGTAAATAAAAGTGTGCTCTCCCTTAACTTTTAGATGAGATGGTCACACACTTTAATATGGCATTGTAGTAATAAGAGGTCTTGGTTTAAGTGTAATAGTCACCCATTATCTGAAAGATTTTTCACGTACTTGGTCGATGAAAAAAGAATCAAGCTTGCATGTGAGGGGCGTGTGGAAGACATGATTATTTAAATAATGTTCTCTCTCTAAAAGTTTAAGCTTTTAGATCAGATGGTCACACATTTCAACAGAGTGCTTGTGTGTTATCTTTGGATGTTTATGGAGTAGTGTGTACTTGTAGAGAAGCGATAAATGCAGTTTTGTCTTTGCTTAGTATATATGTTCCATTTACGACCATGGTTCTACTTTGATGAACAGCTTGAGCCAATCTAGATGTAGGTTGATATGCATCTACTTTGATGAACAGCTTGAGCCAATCTAGATGTAGGTTGATAAGGATGTCCACAATCTCAAAAGAGTTACTGCAAAGGATTATCCAAAGTGATACATGATTAACTATTATATGGCTGCAGGTTTTATTTTCCTCCAGTCACTTTCAAGATCGTGGACATAGTCGACTTCAAACAGACTATCTAGAGGTGAGTTTATTTCCTGATGAGCAGTAAGATAGTTCTCGTATGTGTAAATATCTGTGTGTAGTTTCTTTTGTTGGAATAAGGATACTATGGAGAGAATAACTTTAGTACAAATGAGAACATTCCTTCACCTCCACTAAATTTTGAGATTACTGCACCGAGTAGTTTGTTTTGTTTTTTTGGGTGGGTTTGGGGGGCAGGGGGGACTATCCATTGTATGTGTTTACACTTTCTTGTCAGTAATGTGCATGGAATTAGTTATTTTTTATTGTACGAAATTTCATATCTGTACCTGCAGGTGATGGATTTCTTAAATGATGCTGTGGTATCTATGGATGCGTTTGTCAATGCATATAAGCAAGCATCCATCTACTTCTGCTGTCCTGTTGAAATGAGGTACTAACCTTTTGGTTGGCTTCTGTTGCGTCAGTATGTATAATGTGTAAATACGATCAATGAATTGTTAGATTTATGCACTTAGAATCTCAATGTCTTGCTCCGCAATACAGAACTCCTTGTATTACAGAGTATCATTAACTTCTCTCAAGTTCTGTCTCTGAGAATTTGCAATTTATTTGTTATTTTTCATGCTTTCTATATGCTTAAACTTTGTGAGTTGCAGTTCCATTATTGCCAATTTGGGTAATTTATGTTCTCATTACCTGCCTATGAATTAATAGTTTTTGTGCTTATTTGAGGTAGGCAGAACAAAATTAATATTCATTGGCGCCTTTTGTCTATGCAGTCGTGGGAATGAGGAGGTGCTTACTACCCTTGCAAAATTGCATAATTCACTGCTGCCCTCTTTGCGGAGGGGTTTCCACATAATTTTAACCTCCGGAGAGAAAGACTTGATGGAGTCATCTAATGAAATGCGCTCAAATATTTTTGTCAGTCTCAAAATGTTATCGACAAGGATAGTAAATTTTGGTTGGAAGCTGCTGTACTTGTGCTATCTAAGTGATGAAGCTTTTCTTGAAAGTTCTCTGCTTCCTGCTACCATGAAAATGTTCCCTACCAATGTGGAGGATCCTGCTATAAGAGCAGATATATTAGTGCAGTCGGTGAGAGATATCAGTGGAGATTACTCGCAGGCTCTAGAGGGCCATAGCAAAGACACATTTCTCCAAATCATTGACAAAAATCACAACTTAATGAGCAGGATTGAGTTACTACGGAATACAGGTAATTAGCTGAAAATAATGCGTAGACTCAGACTTGTAAGTTTAAGGTGACTATCTTGCTATGAGTCATAGATTCCAAATTGGAGGATGCATGACAGAGAAAATGGAACCAATGAAACTCTTTTTGGAGGGTGAATAACATATTCTGTGATTGAAGCTTTAGCATAAAATGCCAGAAACCTGCTACATATCTACATTTGTTCTCTTTTATATGGCTGTAAATATTTTAGTTGAGAATCTTAAGCCTCTCTTCTTTCTTTAATCCTTTTGAGAAACTTGAACCCCTCTTCTTTCTTTAATCCTTTTGAGAAACTTGAACCCCTCTTCTTTCTTTAATCCTTTTGAGAAACTTGAACCCCTC
>JBCEWC010000373.1:0-19265 GCA_038996855.1 Solanum aculeatissimum | reverse complement strand
CTTTAATCCTTTTGAGAAACTTGAACCCCTCTTCTTTCTTTAATCCTTTTGAGAAACTTGAACCCCTCTTCTTTCTTCCTCAGCTTCTTCTTACTCTTGTCTGATGCCGTATGTCTCTGCTTATTCTTCATTCCGCTCATGCATGTTTGTAGTTTTAAGATATCTGAACTGATTTAGTCTTATGCAGGGTGGATATCAATGGATGATGATCAATTCAAGTTTCTGTCAGGGATCACAATACACCCAGTAGAAGATAATATTAAAAGGGCAGCCCATCCGGCAGCCTCTGAAAAAGACAATCGACCTCAGGTTGATGAAGACACTGCTATTATGGAGTCAAAAATAAGTCAAATAAAAGACCTGTTCCCTGATTACGGAAAAGGTTTCTTAGCTGCTTGTCTTGAAGTATATAACCAGAATCCTGAAGAGGTCATTCAGAGGATTCTTGAGGGCACCCTTCACGAGGAATTGCAGTCTTTGGACATCTCTTTGGAGAAAATACCACCGCCAAAGTCTGGTGTTGCATCCATGACCAGAAATGACAAAGGTAAAGGGAAACTAGTGGAATCTGCGCCAATGCCCCCTAGAAACATTGTGCCCGCAGCATCGCCTTACAAAGCTGTAGGATCTTCTAATTCATCTATAACTTCAGCTGGAAGATTTATCAGGAAGACAACCAGTGAAGAGCCTTCTTCCTTGACACTCGACTCTAGAGATGCGAAGGATTTGGCAAAAACCCTTGCACTTTCATCACAGCTCGAGTACGAAGATGAGTATGACGACTCATTTGATGATCTAGGCCTCAGTATTGGTGATTCAGCATTTGAGGAAACTGAGAACCTCCAAGACAAGTCAAACTTCAGCCGTGGGAGAAATTCTGAAGCTGATATTGGTAGATCAGCTTCCGACGCTTCTAAATGGGGATCACGAAAGATGCCACAGTTTTACGTCAAAGACGGCAAGAACTATAGTTACAAAGTTGAGGGTTCTATTGCAGTTGCTAACTACAATGAAGCTTCTTTAGTAAATCAATCTCAGAAGGAGTTGATACATGGGTTGGGACGAGGTGGTAATCTTCCTTTGGGTGCAGTTAAACGGCTGACCGAGCTAAATGAGGAGAAAGACGACAAGCTGGAATCAAATGAAATGGGTGGAAGGGGGAGAGGTCGAGGGTTCTTCAGAGGAGGGAGAGGTGGGAGAAGAAGAGGAGAGCCAAACGAGGAGAAAGACGATGAACTGGAATCAAATGAAATGGGTGGAAGGGGGAGAGGTCGAGGGTTCTTCAGAGGAGGAAGAGGTGGGAGAAGAGGGGGAGAGTCAAACGAGGAGAAAGACGATGAGTCAGAATCAAATGAGACGGGTGGAACAGGGGGAGGTCGAGGGTTCAGAGGAGGTAGAGGTGGACGAAGAGGTGGGGGTAGATCCAATCATTACAGAAAGGACCAAGCCATGAAAAAACACTTTTCAGGTTTGACAGGCCATTGATATGAAGCTTTCTTTCCATGTATACAAATTGTTGATAAGCCACCAGAAAGAAGACACTGCCTTTTAGCTTACCTTACAGAGTTTTCAACCGACTGTACAGGCGATTCGCTCTGGGAAGAAATTTCAGTTGGATTTCGTTTCCATAAAATATACTGTAGTATATACCTTGGCTTCAAAGTTTCTTTGAATTTTTCGATATAATAAAAATGCTTATATATGCTAATAATGCAGGTATTTATGAGTAGCATTGATTTAACATAAATCATCATGTGAACTATGGCTGTCGAGGACCAATTGGAAATAGTCTCTATTTTGAAGGTAAGGAGGTAAATTGATGGGTGAGACATTCACTTCTTACCCTTATTCCATGGTGGTAGGTTGGGTCTATTAGCTGCTGTTATCATTTTACATATGTGCTTCTGAAAATCATAATCTTACAGGTATTTGAGGAAATGATCAAAGTAGTCTTTAATATATAGGGGGGTTGGATTATTTTGGCTCGATTTTCACACAGGAAAACTCTAGGAAATAATCAAGAATGTCAACCAATTTTTTAGTCAATTTCAGTTGATGAATTAATGTAATTCCTCAATCCGAATATCATTTGTCATAATCTATTCAAATAGGCTAGCAATCACTTCTCGATTGACAATAATATTTTAACCTATCACTTTTGGCCAACAGTAAATTTCGAGCACACAAAAAAAAGTTCATTTGGGGATTTTTGAAAATAATTTACTTTCTCTATCCCAAGATTAAGTTTGATAGAGAATTTGCTCATGGAGTCTTCAAATCTTTTGAAATGAAATTTTTATAATTATAATTACGTAAGAAGTACTATATACCTAGTTAAATCCCCCAAAGTAAGGTCTAGGGAGGGGAAAACATACACAGACCTTGCTATTACCAAACTGTTTCTACAAGACCCTCGGCTCAAATTAGCTAAAACAAAAGTAATGTCAATTCTACAAGAAAGAAGAAAAAATGATAAAAGGTATCATAACAATCAAAGAAAAATAACGACACAATCTCACATATTAGGATGGAAGGACCATTTCCATTAAAGTATACATAACCACCCCTATACATTAAGGACTATTTTGATCATTTTACCAATTGTATTTACTACTCATATTCAAACAATTCCAATGATTTGAGGTCGCAAACTTGAATCTAGCTTAGATCTTCAGTTATTTCATAAAAATGAGTAATTGTGTGATACTCATGGTGATTGAATGAATTAAGGTTAATTATGCTTTGAAATTTCAACACGCATCAATCATAGACCGGCAAGTAAAGAAATTGAGGAACAAGTCGCATCCGTCAAAGTCCTTTGGAGAAATCAGCGAGCCGAGAGTGATACATGGGAAGCAGAGGCAACGATCATCCCTATTTCCAAAAGAGAGGTTGGTTTGAGCGTTATCAAAAGTGGAGCCGTTGCCTTCAATCCCACAAACTGCAGTGCAGATCTTACCGCAACCCCAAATAAAACCACACTGCTATAGTTTGTGTCAAAATTTCATCAATTAGGATACCACACTGAATCATTTTTAAGACTATATATTCCAACAGAAACATAAAATGCACAGAGAAAGTGGCTGGCATTTCTTATGCACTACTGATGGTACTCCACCAGAGGCAACAAAGTCAAATGTAGTTTATTGCATAATGAAAAAGAAGAATAAGCAAATACTACCAAGTAGCTACAAAATAACCATCTTTTTTAATCATTTGTTCATTAAATCTGAGACTATGAATGAATAGTATTGACGCGAAGGAAAATTGTCCTTGGATGTTTTCGCTGAGACTTGTTGCTGCAACTGCTTGTTCAGAACTCATCACCACCCGCATAGTAGCCAACATTCTTGTCCTGAAATAAATATATCTCAGATTTAGTTGAAACCTACAACCCACAAATTTGGATACAAGAATCCACTGAGTGTGAGCTGCCAAATAAATTCTTCTTAATATTTGGGGGTCGAGAAAAAGGAGAGATGGGAAAGGTGAGGAAGTGTTCAGAAAGGAAAATAACTTGCCTGAGACAACATTCTTTGCTTGTTTAGAAATTGAGTCCTAGCCTTGTTAAGGATCGAATTTGGCGACTTGTACATTCTCTGCAAAACACAACATTAAATGCTTCCTCAAAATTCAAACAGTAGGTCCATCTCTCAATAAACAAGGAATATTACTTTCTTTTTCCAAACTAAATCTGGAAAAAATATATTTCTAGAGCAACAGTTACAAATTAAAGTACTTCAGAGAAGCTCAGGATGCTACCTTATCAGTTCCAGATACACGGCGCTGAGCAACTGGGGATTTCTTTGGTCTGATACCAAATACATCATGAAGAAACTCATTTTCCTGCATAATTTGGAGAGAAAGCAGCTAGTTACCACAGGATAAATGATTCCAATAGCCCAAAAACGTGATCTTTTGATTAAAAAACAAACCTGCATATGCTTCACAAATCCTCCTCCAAGGAAGTGCTTAAGGAAGTTTAACTGTCAATAAAATAATGATTTCAGCAAACATGCAGCCAGTTGTATTATAAAGTTAAAAAAGGAACAAGAGGTACCTGTATCAGCTGAGCCCAAGTACTTGTGCTAAATGATAGTCCACCAATCTTGGGTGAGGTCTCGGGACTATACCCATCCTGATGTTAATCATAAGAAAATTACAACATGCAGAAAAAAGAAAAGAAAGAATGCCTGAGGAGAAATCTGAAGATACCAAATTACCTCTAGAAATTCCAATATATCTCGAAATATGTTTCTTTGATTGTTAAGATCCTTCTTGGCTGACCCTTTACCTCCAGCCTCTGCCGAAAGGGTTCTTACCTGGTTCAGGACTTTTGCTCTTAAACCCTGTATATGTAATAATTCCCTAGATTTGGTAGCTTCATCTGTGGAGCTGTCACTAGATCCTTTAGATTCACCAGAAAATTTTTCCAGATTCCCGATTTCAAAAACTAAAGCAAGTGTTTCGCCTGCTGCAATGCGCACAGATCGGTCTTCCTTGTCTAGAAGAGTTGAGAAGTAGGAGATTGACCTGCATCATGAGTAAATTATTTAGTATCTAACACTATCACCAAACACGAGCCTTAAAACAGCTCATGATTCTCACACATCTAATTTTGCTAGGAAGGATGCCGCAGTAATAAGTTCTGCCGATTCGTCTTTCCCGGATCCTCCTTCTTTCTCATTCTTTTTGTTATGGTGGTGAGGTAGGGGAGGGTGGGTAGATAGACATTCAAATGGAGATTTTAGGGAAGTTACTCACCCTTGCCAACTTTTTGGGTTAAGTGTCCATCCATCCATGGTAGTTAGGAGGAAAGACCAAGAAGATACAACTGCTGTTATCATTGCTGGTGAAGGTTTAGCAGTAGCCACCTGATCCATGAACCAGACACAATTGTGAACAAGTTAAGAATTGTCTAAAGCAAACAACAGATTCCATTGATAGATACCAAGCACTTTGGGATTAACTCATCAGAAAACATCCCATTTACAGCAAATTAAGATACCCCCTCCGTCCCACTTTAGTTGTCATAGTTCCTATTTTTAGAGTCAAACTATGTAGGCTTTGACTAACACTCTAAAATATATTTTTTCATCATATTGATATGAAAAACGTTGCAATCAATAATACTTTTCTTATAGTTTTTGAATATCTAAATTTTTATTTTAAAATATCAAATTAATTTAATCTAATTTAACTTTAAAAATTCATCAAATTGACTTCTGATAAACGCAACATGACAACTAAAATAGGACAGAGAGAGTACTAAATAATCTATTCCAGAAAATGAAAAGACGATAGTGAACAACATACATTAGGACCCAGTTTTGGATTAATGACTTGCCACATCCATTGCATAGACTTTTCTGTATCCTCCGGGTCTTCGCCACCAACAAAGGTGATAATGGCCAAACACTTCAGTAACTAAAACCACAAAAACCAAACACCAGTCAGCTCCAAGCAAGCTAGCACTAATATTCAAAGATTTTTCACCAACTTTGTACATACTGAGGATATTTTAGAATTGTCAGACCGAGATCTAAGAGCCTCTGAGATAGGTTGTGCTGATTCTTCCAGAATCTCGCGTGCTTTGTCCCCAGGGCCAGCAGTTAAAGCAAGAAGCCCTATCACCCAACAAAAAAAATTGCAAAATTTCAAACTCAAAGATTTGATTGATGGATCACATTAGAAGGACCACAATTAGGTAATAGCACAAATGACTAACCAATAACATGAGCTGCCAAAGCTACCTCCTTGGAGGAACCACGTTTAATGGAACTCAAACACTGTTGCAATAATGTGGCAAACCTGAAGGATAGAACATAACTGTGAGAAGTACACAACAAGGCCACAAGTATATTTTGCTTTTTCTTGGATAAATAAACTAAAGTAATTTGTCACGGCGGAAAAAATGCACCTGTAGCATCTTAGAAGTCAAAACATGATAGACAACAGACCTACTACAAGAGAGTGCAATTAAATAATTTCTAGGACTGGAGTCAGAGTGCAATGCTAGTCTGTCAGAAGTTTCCTACAACAGATTTCATTCACTGTATATAGATAAGAGTTGTGGCAGCATACTAAATTCGCATAATAATATAATCCATTGCTTATTATGTCACATAAAATTAAATTCCCTATTAATATAAATACAGAAATGATGAACCATTACAATGATACTTTTTATGATAGAAAAATTGTTCTGGAGCAAATCCTCTGAAACCTTAGAAAATAGGGGATGATGGGCCCTCCCCTCTACCCTTCTCCACTTAAATACTGGACTTAATTCGCTTGGCATAGGGCTTAAACTTGTGACCTAAGACAAGTCCCTCAACCTTTGCCAAATTAGCAAACCCCTGGGGGCTCACCATTACAATGATATGAATAATGCCCATGCAACTTATTGAAAGTTTTCAAGGTACTTCCCAAGCCATTATTGAATGAGCTGTAAAAGTCCAACTAAGATATGTGAGAAGGGGGTCTAAATATATCTTTATAGCATCGCACAAATGATTATACCGGATTTTTTATTGTAGAGAAGTATTATTGAAATACTTAGGTGCCACAAAGAATAGGGAAGAACATCTTCACCAATGGAAGAATTATGCTGAATGAAAGCAGGCTGCCTGGTAACTAGATCAGTGGGAAGCACATAAACAGAAGAAGCATGTCTACAGAGTACAGACTATACACCTATGACGTCTGGATAAACATGGTAGTCAGAATGATTTAATGTAATATATAAATGTTGTCCCCGTGGAAGAAATTTTTTGAAGATGTTAAGCATTACTAGTTAACCTACACAAACTATACACCTTTGATATCTGGACAAACATGGTAACTGAAATGACTATAATGCAATCCATAATGGCAGAAAATGCATACCAGCACTATCCAACCCCCTCTCCCAAACTTCCAAATGAAAGCCAGAGTAATACAATATAAACTAGCACAAACTAATGAGCCTTAGAGGCATGCACTTAAAGTATAACAAATTTCCTGTGTATTCAATGAGTCAGAACAATGTAACTTCATAAAAGTGGGCAAATTTCCTTACTTCTTTTCAACAAATTCATGTTGTATGTTGCTATTGAATGCTTCTATAATAGATGCCAAAGCCTTCTCTTTTGTTGATCCCCTAAAGCCAAACAAACAAGTAGAAACATTAGCCACATCCTTCATCAGAAACAAAAACCCCATGTATTCAAGTATATCAAACCTTTTCTCATAAAGGGCGTCCAAGCATTGATCAAGGACAGTCTCCTTATCAAATTGAACATCCTCTAAACCAGACAACATCATATCCGACCGAGTAGTTGACGATGAACTCACGCTATCCGTGTCATCACTATCCAGCATCGCAGCATTCCTACGTTGTGAACTTCCTAAAAAAGAGAAACAATTCCACCAGAAACACCCTTAATTCCCAATTCGCTTTTTTTTCAGTTACAATACAATAATTGAAATTCCCAAAATTCCACACAACGCAACACACTTCATCCCCCAATTCCCCATCAAAAATTAGGTTTTCATTTTGTGCTTACCCATCAAGATCCTATTGTTAACAAAAAACAAATACTAACATTTAAGTAACATGAAGTTAATTGAACCCAAATATCGAGATTTGTTTCAAAGACAGAAGCCCAATTCAATAAACTCTCTAAGAATTTCCAAAATAAACAAGTCAAATAAGAGAAATCCAATTCAATTTCACGATAAGGAAGTTACATAACAGCAACCCAATTCAACAAAATTGATGTATTTTCACCACAAACAAGTAAAAGAAGAGAAACCCAATTCAATTTCACAATAAACAAGTTAAATAACAGCAACCTAATTTAAAAAATTGATATATTTTCACAAAGAACAAGTCAAAGAAGAGAAACCCAATTCAATTTCCCGATAAACACGTCAAAGACGAGAAACCCAATTCATTTCCACGATAAACAAGTGAAAGAAGAGAAACCCAATTCCATTTCACGATAAACAAGTAAAATAAGATAAACCCAATTCAATTTCACGATCCATAAGTTAAAAAACAGCAACCCAATTCCAGAAACGAATCCGGAAACTTACTTCTACCCATGGTGACAGCTCCAGGTAACAAGGGTTAGAAGTAAATACAAGGTTGACTAAAAATCTGACGATGAAAAAGAAAGGAATCAAAAGGCAAAGCTGGTGTTGAACAAACAGAGCAATCAAACTTCTCGATTATAGCGAAGAACAATGTATCCATAAAGAAATTCTTTCTGCAAAAAAAAACTGATAGAAGGAGAAGATCTAGAGAAGTCACAAGATTACAAGAAAAACAAAAAGAGAAATATTTGGAGAAAAAGGCTCTGCCAGGAGATATTCAGGGTGGGTGGCTACGAATATTCGGGTTCGGGGGCTGTGGTAGGGATGATGACGTGGAGTAATCAGAGCCGTTGACTTTGAGAATCACGTGACTCTTGAGAAACGCACGTGCGTAGTTTTGCCCTCTACGGAACTGAGTGGCGTGTGTTTTTTTTAATTTTCATTTTCTATATATAGGTGACGTGTTTCTCGACGGTGCCGTATTGGCTTACGTAATTATTCCTTTTGCTTTTCTGAAAAGTATTTGACTAATTCGTGTTATTGGATTTCGATTATCTCATGTGTTTTTTGAAATTTGATTATTCTTTTTTTTTTTTGTGAATTTTTAATTTTTTTATAGGAATTGAATTCATTAGATATAGTGAAATTATCGGAATATATAATGTAGTAAAAGAGAACAGAAATTGATTTAGACTTTAAAACTCATCCTAGCTATCGATTACAGAGTGAGAGAAATGATTCAAGATAAACATAAAGTTTCTTTATAAATCAAGGGTTGAATTATATATATATTTGTCAAATTATATATGTATATTTGTCAAATTGTATGTGTATATCTATTAAATAATTATATATATATAACTAATATACATATATATTTGTATATCTGACAAACGAGATCGGGAGAGGGAGGAGAGAGGCGAGTGAGATTGAGAGGAGATAGAGAGGCGAATCGTATATGTATATCTGTTGAATTGAATATATATATTGGTCAAATAATTGTATATATGTAACTGATATACATATGTAATTGTATATATGACAAAAGATTGCAAGAGAGAGGAAGAGAGGAAGAGAGGAGAGAGAAAATAATAACAAAATTCTAATTATAGCTATAAATTATAATTTTTTCAAATTATAATTGTATAATATAAATACATAACATATATTTGTCTAACTACTTAATTTATTCTTTTCTCAAAATAACTTATAAATTACAAGTTAAAAGTCGTAAATTTGTCACATCCAACTTGTAGCTTTTATTATTTAGTATTTTGTCGAGATGAAATGTTGTATCCACGTGACAAGATTTTTTAAATAAAATAGAATATAGTCATTCATATAATGCAGTAAAGAATGGTATATTTCTCAAATCAATAATCATAATTCAGATATAAAACTCAAAAAAAAAAAAAAGAAATTACTCAAATGTGCTTTAAAATTTTTACTCTTATATATACTGAATTCCCTCTAAAACTCTTGTTTTTCAATGTGCTAAATCCCCTGTTTTCAGAGATCAAAAGCTCCTCTCCATATTTCAAGATTCATCCATCCATTTCTCTGTCCTCTTTGATAACAGAAAGATACAGAAGGAGAAAGATGGCAGGAAATTTGGGTGCTATTTTCTTCAATATTCTAAGAATGGTAGGACAAAATATTGCAGAAGAAGAAATTGAAATTGGAGACGAGTCTGAAGTTCACGTCGAACATATGCTTAAAAAAGAAGATACAATTGCCATTGCTGGACTCACCAACCGACTTCCTTCAAGAATTAACCATCATCCATGGCTTCTTCAAGTTCGCAATACTGCAATCGACAACATTGTTCGTGTAAGTAATCCAAAATCGAAAACCCCATTTCATTTCTTTGTTTTCTATTTTCATTTTTTGAAATAAATATGCAGGCGGGAGGATCTTTTGGAGTCAGAAAAATCACAGTTTATACAGCAGTGATTTATGTTGATAGGTTTCTTTCATCAATGCCAATAAAAGTAAGTACTTCACTTTACTCCATTGATCTTACTTGTCATCCATCTCAATTTATTCGTCTTATTTTAATTCTTTGTATGTAGAGTGAAACATTTCAGACAGCAAAGTTATTGGCAATGGCATGTTTACATTTGGCTTGTGAGCAATTGGAGCAAGATTATCATAAACCAGAATTATCAAAATATGAGGAATTTGCGCAATGTAGAGGAGAAAGCATATTGAATATGAAGAACAGTGTTGTTGCACAGTTTCAATCGGTAATTACTTTCGTTACTCCTATTCACTTCGTCAAATATTTCATGTCGAAATTCTGCAGAGATCTTTTAAGAAAAGAGCATGTCAGAGCCACGTCTGTTGAACTCATCATGAGAACACTTGGAGGTAATAATTCAATTTGAGTCATGAACTATAACTAACCCGTTTAAATTTGGGCGAACTATAACTAAATATGTTGTTTATTGAAGCAGATGAGAAGTTAATGAGTCAGAGAGCATTTGTACTAGGAGCAGCAGCAACATTAGTAGCAACATTTTATCCAGAAGCATTGACAGAGCAAATGATACAGGATGAGATTCATGCCTTGCCCACAAAATGGATTATTCCACTTGTGAGTATTATTATTATATATATTATTCACTCTCTTTTTTGGTATACATTAATGTGTTGGAAATTAATTGTGCAGAATGAGGTGTGTTATTGCTATAATCGTTTGTTAGAGATCCACAGGCAGAGATTTGACAATTAGGATTACAACTTCAGAACAGATACGCTTGTCGCCCGCTGAAGCAATTGTAACTGCTCCGGTGGATCAGAGCTACTCGAAAACTGTTATCTGTCGCAGCTCCAGCTGATATAGATTGTAGTTAGCTGTTCTATGTAATATTTTGGACACAATCAGAAATATTATGAAATAGTTACTGTTAGTAATAGAAAAGGTTCTAACTTTTCTATTAAACTTTCATGGACAACAATGAGATTTCTTTTGAAAGTTTTTTTATCAACCTCTTTCTTGTTACTGATAATTCATTGGAAAACCTGCATCCTCTAATTACTACTCCCTTTATCCCAGTTTATATTGCCCGTTTTTCTTTTTGGTTAGTTCCCAAAAAAAGGACATTTTAAATATCTTGGATTTATTACTCAAGAAAATGGAGAGATTGACAATGACGGCACGCATCAGGTGTAGGGTGGATGAAATGGAGACTTGCATCTGAAGACCTGTGTGATAACAATGTACCACCAAAACTTAAAAGTAAGTTTTATAGAGTGGTGGTTAGACCGGCAATGCAGTATGAAATACAGTGTTGGCCAATTACAAACTCTCACATCCAAAAGATGAAAGTTATTTTGAGATGAAGATGTTGAGATAGACGTGTAGACATACTAAAGAGAGAAGATTAGGAATAAAGATATACGAAACAATGAATGAGTAGTCTTGATAAAGCACATGATGCGGGAATTCAAATTAAAATGGTTTAGGCATGTGCAGAGGAGTTGCACGGGTGCCCTAGATAATGCTTCAAAATGTATAATTATGTGATATAAAACTGTGAACTCAAATTATCTGAAGTTGTTATTTGTCGTAAAGTTATTAACTTTAATAGTTAAAAAATAACAAAAATGATCTTTAGTACTATTTTTGCATTTTTAACTAGTGTTGGGTCTTGAAAAATTATTCAATCTTCAAATAAAAATTTTAAAACTTGTTTGACCATAAATTTTAAAAGTATTTTTTTGAGAAATTATTTGCTAAATGTGTATTTGTTTGGCCATAGAAATTATATTATTTAGTTTTTGGAGACTTACTTTTAAGTTTTTGGAAATATGCTTGGCAGTGATGTATATTTATATTTTTCAAATTATATGTGTATATCTATCAAATAATTGTATATGTGTAATTGATATACATATATATTTGTATATTTGGCAAACGAGATTGGAATAGGGAGGAGAGAGGTGAGCAACATCGAGAGAGATTGGCAAGATTTTTTTAAATAAAAGAGACATGTGTTTCTCAAATCAATAATTCAGATACAAAACTCAAAAAAAATGAAATAACTTAAATGTGCTTTAAAATTTTTACTCTTATATATATTGAATTCCCTCTAAAACTCTTGTTTTTCAAGCGAAGGGATCTGAATTTGAGGCAACGACGATGGTTG
This sequence comes from Solanum aculeatissimum, assembly GCA_038996855.1. Classification (NCBI taxonomy): domain Eukaryota; kingdom Viridiplantae; phylum Streptophyta; class Magnoliopsida; order Solanales; family Solanaceae; genus Solanum; species Solanum aculeatissimum. The sequence continues at coordinate 7,035 of JBCEWC010000373.1, read as the reverse complement.
AACCTACTTAAAGATTATGATCTTACTATTTTGTATCATCCTAGAAAGGCGAATGTGATAACAGATGCTTTGAGTAGGAAGTTTATGGGCAGCTTGGCCTGGATTGCTGTTGAAAAGCGACCTATAGCTAGGGATATTCAGTCTTTAGCCAATCAGGGAGTTAGAATTGATCATATGTTGCCTCGCAGGTTTCTTGCAGGTATGGTGGTGCAATCATCCTTAGTTGGGGAAGCCAAGACTTGCCAATATGACGATCCTCAACTTGCTAGATTACGAGATCGACTGCAGGGTGGAGGCATGAAGTCCTTCTCAATTGATAGCAAGGGCGTCTTGCGTCGACATGGTAGATTGTGTATTCCCTTGGTGGGTGAGGTAAAGTGGCTAATACTTGAAGAGGCTCATAGCTCACGATACTCCATCCACCCAGCTGTTTCAAAGATGTATCAAGACTTGTTTGGTTTGTACTGGTGGAAAGGTATAAAGGTTGATATTTTGAAGCATGTGATTAGTTGCTTGAATTGCCAACAGATCAATTATGAACATCAAAAACCTAGTGGAGTAATGCAAAACTTGATTATCCCAGAGTAAAATTGGGAAAAGATTACAATGGACTTTGTTATTCGGTTGCCAAATACTTTCAAGAAGCACGACTCAGTTTGGGTGATTATGGACAGACGCACAAAATCTGCTCATTTCACACCAGTTCGAGTTACTTATACTGCACAGCAGTTAGCAAATATTTACCTTCGAGAGATAGTTTAGTTTCATAGAGTGCATATTTCAATAATATCAGATCGAGGTGCACAATTCACTATTGAATTTTGGAAGTCTTTTCAAAAGTCGTTGGGATCACAGGTTGAGTTAAGCACAACTTTTCATCCCCAAACTGATGGACAGTCCGAACGGGTTATTCAGATCTTAGAGGACATGCTTAGAGCTTGCGCGATTGATTTTGGTAGATATTTGGACGATCAGTTATCGTTGTAGAGTTTGCTTATAATAATAGCTACCAATCAAGTATACAAATGGAACTGTATAAGGCTCTATATGGTCATAAGTGTCGATCACCAATTGGATGGTTTGAACCTGGCGAAACACAATTACTAGGTCCAGATTTGGTTCAGCAGACCTTAGAGAAAGTTACAGTGATACGAGAATGGCTTTGAACAACACAAAATAGATAGAAATTTTATGCAGACAAGAACGTCCGTGACGTGGAGTTCATGGAGGGTGAAAAGGTCTTTTTGAAATTTTCTCCTATGAAGGGAGTTATGAGATTTGGTCAGAAAGGTAAGTTGAGCCCTAGATATATTGGTCCTTATGAGATTTTAGATCAGATTGGATTGGTGGCATACCGACTTGTTTTACCTCCAAGATTGTCCTCTGTACATTTGGTATTTCATGTGTCTTTGCTTCGATGGTATGTTTGTGATGATAGCCATAAGATTAATCTAGAAGATGTGTAGCTTGATGAGAATTTAGCATATGAGGAAGGTTCGATCTCTATTCAGGATAGGCAAGTGCGATAACTGAGGTCTAAGAAGATAGTTTCAGTGAAAGTGTTATGGCGCAATCATCCAATCGAAGAGGCTACTTGGGAGTCCGAGGCGGACATGCGAGAGAGATATCCTCACCTATTTGACAATTCAGGTATGATTTTATACTCGTTTGAGGATGAACGTTATTTTAAGTTGGGGAGAATATAATAGTTCTTATTTTTTTAATGAAGGATTAATTGGTAATTTTAATCACTAATAATTTTTATTAAAAAGAAGCAGTCACCCCTATTATTTTCTTCTGACATGTGCTACAACAGAAAGAAAATAAAAAACTAGGGCAAATCTGGAAAGAAGCAAGTAGCGATGGTTTTCAATTTTCTTTTCATGTGGCTCAGAGACTTGAGATAAACACTTTAAGCTGTAATTCAATTGAGATTTTTCTGAAGTTATTAACAGGTATCGACTTAACCTTTTCTTCCTGGTTACTGCATAAAAGAAAGAAAAAAAATCATGGTTGCAGATTTCTAATTTATGATTAAATAAATATAGTAAGGGTTAAGATGTTTTAAGTAATGAGGTGATCATCATCATTAATAGAGTAGACAATCTTTGGTTTAAACAAACTTTTAAGAATTTGGAATTTTTCATTCTTGATTGCAAACTAGTGCAGCCCTTAGTTGCTGCCAAAATTTTCTTTTATCAATAATTTTCATATTACTGAGTGTCTCTTCCGAAAGGTGTAATTAGTGTATCAGGTAGTTGACTCACTTATTGTGTTGTGGAGTTAATTGCTAATTTAGGGCTTGAGGAGTGAGATATTAAGAGTTAACCCTAAACTTCAAGGTTAGGGATATTGAGACTTGAGTTTGGCCAACATAATTGATATCGATAATCAATATTTTTTCATAAATTGAGACAAGTGGGGGTTGTTTTGGTGGGTGTCCTATGTGTGCAAGGTTGTGGAATTTGTCATTAATAAGATAAGTGAGACTTTAAACTTTAGTGCTTGATTTGCAAACATGCTTTGAAAAATATATTTTCTCCGTCTGGTGCATGTGTTGGGACAAGCATGTGCTTGACAGAGTTGGTGTTCTTTAATCAACCCTAGATATACTATTTTGAGAAGAATATCAAATACTTTTATAAGTTACATGTGATGTGATGTGATGTTGGATACCTTCTTTATTACTGTGATGTAGTTACTAGGGGCTTACGTAGTTATCGTAATATGTTAGGGGCATACCCATGCTACCTTAATATATTAGGACCTTTGTACATGTTGTCGTAGTATAATTTTAGAGCATTATACATGTTGTCATGGACTTGTTGGGGTGATGTGTTGATCTCCTTCGCTGCCGTTTATGACAAGTTTTGAGTGTGGATTGAATTGAGACATGTTGTGACCTTTTTGAACATTTGTTTGAACTTGTTGAGTTTATTATGAAGTATATCCTTGTGTATATTATTTATGTATATCCGTCGCGTACATGTATTTTACAACACTTGTTCCAGGGGTATTGAAGTAGCGAGTCGAGGATCTTACTGGGTTATATTTATATATAGCTCACTCCTTACTTGCATGTCAATACAGATACTGTTGTAGAGGGTGAGACTTGTGGCTGATACGTTCGTTCCTGTGGACTCTGTTGCTGAGGCGATCCTTCGCATTATTCGTGTAAGCTACTGTTTCAGCTCTATCTAGTATACCTTATGCTTTTTTTTCTTGGGGTTACATGCCCGACGTTTGAACTCATGTCACTCTATTAGATGCTCCATGAACTTATTGTGGAATTTGGGCTAGAGGTATTTTGTTAAGTGACTTTTTCCTTTCATAACTCGATATATGATTTTGGTTTCATAGTTATTTCATTTTTATGAGTAGTGATGAGATTTGGTGTTGCACATATTGCATCCTTGTGCTTTGATAAATTTGGGTGTGTGTATGGATATTTGGTTCTCCCAACAGATGGTATTGGCGGGTGTCAGTCACATCTAGTGAGTATTTTGGGATGTTACAAACGTTGTGGTTGGTCGTTCAGAGAAAAGGAAATTTTAAATATCTTGGGTTTATTACTCAAGAAAATTGAGAGATTGATGATGATGGCACACATCGTATAGGTGTAGGGTGGATGAAATAGAGGCTTGCATCTTAAGACCTGTGTGATAACAATGTACCACCAAAACTTAAAGGCAAGTTCTATAGAGTGGTGGTTAGACTGTCAATGTTGTATGGAATACAGTGTTGGCCAATTAAGAATTCTCACGTTCAAAAGATGAAAGTTATTGAGATGAAAACGTTGAGATGGACGTGTAGACATACTAAAGAGAAAGGATTAGGAATAAAGATATATGAAACAATGAATGAGTAGTCCTGATAAAGCACATGATGCGGGAATTAAAATTAAAATAATTTAGGCATGTGCAGAGGAGATGCACGGGTGCCCTAGATAATGCTTCAAAATGTATAATTACGTGATATAAAACTGTGAACTCAAATTATCTGAAGTCGTTATAAAAATTATCTTTAGTACTATTTTTGCATATCTAATTAGTGTTGGGTCTTGAAAAATTATTCGATCTTCAAATAAAAATTTTAAAAACTTATTTGACCATAAATTTTGAAAGTATTTTCTTGAGAAATTATTTGCCAAAGTGTATTTGTTTGGCCATAGAAATTATATTATTTAGTTTTTGGAGACTTACTTTTAAGTTTTTGGAAATATGCTTGGTTGTATGTATATTTTTCAAATTATGTGTATATCTATCAAATAATTGCATATGTGTAACTGATGTACATATATATTTATATATTTGGCAAACGAGATTGGAATAGGGAGGAAAGAGACGAGCGAGATCGAGAGAAATTGGCAAAATCTTTTTAAATAAAAGAGAATGTAGTTATTCAGATAACATAATAAAAGAGACATGTGTTTCTCAAATCAATAATTTAGATGTAAAACTAAAAAAAAAATGAAATAACTTAAATGTGCTTTAAAATTTTTACTCTTATATATACTGAATTCCCTCTAAAACTCTTGTTTTTCAATGTGCTAAATCCCCTCAGAGATCAAAAGCTCCTCTCCATATTTCAAGATTCATCCACCCATTTCTCTGTCTTCTTTGATAACAGAAAGATACAGAAGAAGAAATATGGCAGGAAATTTGGGTGCTATTTTCATAGATAGTCAAAGAATTGTAGAAGAACAAAATTATTTAGAAGAAGAAGTTGATATTGGAGACGATAAAGAAGATCACGTCGAATATATGCTTCTAAAAGAAGATACAATTGCCATTGCTGGACTCGCCAACCGACTTCCTTCAAGAATTAACCATCATCCATGGCTTCTTCAAGTTCGCAATACTGCAATCGACAGCATTGTTCGTGTAAGTAATCTACAATCTAAAAGCCCCATTTCACTTCTTTGTTTTCTTTTTTCATTTTTTGAAATATATATGCAGGCGGGAGGACCTTTTGGAGTCAGAAAAATCACAGTTTATGCAGCAATGATTTATGTTGATAGGTTTCTTTCATCAATGCCAATAAAAGTAAGTATTTTACTTGATTCCATTGATCTTACTCGTCATCCATTTCAATTTATTCGTCTTACTTTAATTCTTTGTATGTAGAGAGAAACATTTGAGTCAACAAAGTTATTGGCAATGGCATGTTTACATTTGGCTTGTCAGCAATTGGAGCAAGATTATCATAAACCAGAATTATCAAAATATGCGGAATTTGCGCAATGTACAGGAGAAAGCATATTGAATATGAAGAACAGTGTTGTTGAACAGTTTCAATGGGTAATTACTTTCGTTACTCCTATTCAATTCGTCAAATATTTCCTGTCGAAATTCTGCAGAGATCTTTCAAGAAAAGAGCATGTCAGAGCCATGTCTGTTGAACTCATCATAAGAACACTTGGAGGTAATAATTCAACTCGAGTCATGAACTATAACTAACCCATTTAAATTTGGGCGAACTATAACTAAATATGTTGTTTATTGAAGCAGATGAGAAGTTAATGAATCCGAGAGCATTTGTACTAGCAGCAGCAGCAACATTAGTAGCAACATCTTATCCAGAAACATTGACAGAGCAAATGATACAGGATGAGATTAATGCCGTGTCCTCAAAATGGATTATTCCACTTGTGAGTATTATTATTCATTCTCTTTTTGGTATGTAAATCAAATGTTGCAATTATATATTAATGTGTTGGAAATTGATTGTGCAGAATGAGGTGTGTTATTGCTATAATCGTTTGTTAGAGATCCACAGGCAGAGATTTGACAATTAGGATTACAACTTCAGAACAGCTACGCTTGTCGCCCGCTAAAGCAATTGTTGCAGCTCCAGCTGAAGCAATTGGAACTGCTCCGGTGGATCAGAACTGCTTGAAAACCGTTATCTGTCACAGCTCCAGCTGAAGCAATTATAAATTGTAGTTAGCTGCTCTATGTAATATTTTGGACACAAGCAGAAATATTATGAAATAGTTACTGTTCTAACTTTTCTATTGAACTTTCATCAACTTTATGAGTTTGAGTTTGAAGTTTTACCATACACAATTTGATTTACTATATTTGGAATTTATTGTGTATCTCATTTAGCGATGTAACGTTGTGGGTCATTCAGAGAAGAAAGAAGTTTCAAATATTGAGTTTATTACTCAAGAAAATGGAGAGATTGACGACGATAGCACACATCGTATAGGTGTAGGGTGGATGAAATGGAGGCTCGCATTTAAAGCCTTGTGTGATAAGAAAGTACCACCAAAAACTTAAAGACAAGTTCTATAGAGTGGTGGTTAGACCGGCAATGTTATATGAAATACAGTGTTGGCCAATTAAGAACTTTCACGTTCAAAAGATGAAAGTTATTCAAATTAAAATGATTTGGACACGTGTAGAGAAGATGCACTAATATCCTAGACAATGCTTCAAAATGTATAATTATGTGATATAAAATTATTTGAAGTCGTTATCTGTCGTAAAGTTATTTACTTTAATAGTTAAAAAATAATAAAAAATATCTTTAGTACTATTTTTACATTTCTGATTAGTGTTGGGTCTTGAAAAATTATTCGATCTTCAAATAAAAATCTAGAAACTTATTTAATCATAAAATTTTGAAAGTATTTTTTGAGAAATTATTTGCCAAATGTGTATTTGTTTGGCCATTGAATTGATTTAGTTTTGGGAGACTTACTTTTAAGTTTTTGGAAATATGCTTGGCAGTGAGGTTATTAGAGGTAGAGGAAGTTTATTATTGTAATAATCTCTTAATTTGAGCGTTAAATATCTCTCTTATACATCTATCATTATTTCAATTTCTTATTCTTATTTAGTTTTTTTTTAAATAGTGTAAAAAAAATGAGAACAAAAAAATGTGAATGAAAAGAAAAAATAAAAAGTAAGAAAAAAATTTAAAGTAATTTTTTTTGTGATTATACTATACTAGGATAAGCAGTTCTACAGTGAAAAATGAGAATTTTCCATATGAGTTTTACTTTTTCTTCAATCCATGTTGTTGTCT
>JBCEWC010000372.1:0-60161 GCA_038996855.1 Solanum aculeatissimum | reverse complement strand
TTCGGACTTGGATCAACTCCTCAGACATATACCAGAACTGTGACCAACGTTGGTGACGCTACATCATCTTACAAAGTGGAGATAGCTTCACCAAAAGGCGTAGTCGTGGAAGTTGAACCCTCCGAGCTAAATTTCTCCCAGCTGAACCAGAAGTTAACATACCAAGTGACATTTTCCAAGACAACCAACAGCTCAAAGCCTGAGGTTATTGAGGGATTCTTGAAGTGGACTTCTAATAGGCACTCTGTCAGAAGTCCAATTGCAGTTGTGTTCGTCTAATGAAAATTTGGCTATGTAATTACATAAAGTACTCAAACATTTGATTATACTGAAATTGCTGTTTCCTTTTCAGTGTATGCTTTATCTAACCTTTTCAACTTTTTTTCTCTGTGTTTTATATTTTATCAGTATTAAATATTGCTTCAAATGTTTGTTCACATCTTATTGAAGAATATAAAAGCATATCAACTTTGATAGAAGTCATTTTTCCTTCCTTTTATTTTATTTATTTTTGGGGCAAAATTTATGTCATTAGACAATGTATTAATAATAGAAATAAAAAAATTGTACAAGTAAATAAGGGTTCGGTCTTACCTTACCAATTCTAATCGTACCAACCTTCTACCGATTAACAACTATGAAGAAAATAAGAATTATAGAGAACTGTATTCTACTGTCATCATAAAGTTTATAATACACACTATTATGATATTATAGTTGAAGGCAAAATTATAAAACCAAGAAGAAAGTTGAATTATCAACCTCAATCTTCCTTTTACAAATGTATGAACAAACAAAAAAAGATAGGTTAGTCTTCTACAAGAACGTAAAGCATGCTTCTCTTGTCTTTAAATCTTTCCAATAACACTTGATAGTTCACCGCAGCTTGCATTTACTGAATCTTGTTAAAATTGATGACACTGTCATATGATTTTACTTTGTCCTCTTTAACTTTGTCGAACAAAACCCATGTTGGACCCATGAACCGGTGCGGCCCAGTCCAGAAGAAGAGGAGTTTTTATGGGTGGCCCAATAAAACTTAAAACAGCCCAATTAGCTCATTCTAGAATGACTAGATTGCGTCAGGCGTCGACTTCTCCTCTGTTTTTCTAATGACAAAAACTCTGAATATAAAGAGAGTGAAAAAATGGCATTTTTGAGGACTGCAAAAACTACCGCCATTGCTGCTGCTATTCCAGCTGCTGCTTTTGCTGTTTCTTCCATCTCTTCATCTTCGCACTTCGAACGTCCATCCAAAAATCTAAAATTTAGCTCAATTTCTAGTTCAAATCCGATTTCCCAATTAAGTTTCGCGAAGAATCTACAAAGAACGAGTCCTCCTTCAGCTCTTCATATGGATGCTCCTTCTTCCAATCAGAAAACATCCTCCGAGGTAATAATTTATCCCTCAGCTCTTCTATTTTTGTTTATTTTGTACTGATTCAACATATAAGAAACTGGAGAATCTTACCGGCTCAATTGGTTGGAGGTCTTACTACTATTGCGATTTCACACCTTGTGATGCACCTGCTTCTTTAAATTTTCGATCCACCTCTCCTTTCCTTAATCCACAATGACAAACTAATTTATTTGTATTTTTGGTTTATCGATTCGGCGATAGTTCTGATTGAGTAATGTGTTTTTTCATTTGCAGAATGGAGTTGTTTTGCCTGAGTTGCTGGTAAGTTCTTCCTTGGAAAATTTTTCTATGTTATTTTTGTTAAGAGGGAAAATGAGAAAATTGTTGGTGGTTTTTTTTGCATATCTCGAGTTGTATTGGTAAATTAATAGAGATTCTTGTACTTGTAAAGAAGTCTAATTATGGTAAATTTGGTAAGTTTGTACTTTGGTAGTACTACGTCTGGTACAACATTTGATATAAGGAAATGTACAATTATAGAGTAGTACGACCAATCTTTTTCTCCTCTGCTTTTAGGTCGATCAACTAACATCTTAGGTGAGAAGAGAGGAACAAGAGCCTTATATAATGATGCTACAAACAATATTCACTTGTCAATAAAAATCTGTAGTTCTGCTTTTGAATTATATTGCTGATAATATGAGACTCGAGAGGGTTCTTTTTCTCCTTCATTAATTTCTTAGGTAAATTGATTGTGCTGCCTGTAATGTGATTAGTTTGTATAGGATGATGAACGTTAATGGGGGTTTTCCCCTTATAATCTTGATGGCTTAATGTAGCCCATATTTGTTGGTTATTGAAGCTTTTAGTTTTGGGGGTTTGTGTTTGTTTTTATTGGTTTCTGTGAATTGATACATTCTGTTGCATGGTTATTGTTGTTTTCCGCATTAAACTGATTGTATTGACTAATTGATGACAGACGGAGTTTATGGTGGACATGTCGTGTCAAGGCTGTGTTAATGCAGTCAAGAGCAAATTGCAGACTGTTGAAGGTAAGCTCTGAAATAATATCATGCCTTGTCATGAGGCTTTTTGTTTAATCCATCAGTTTGTTTTAGTTTGAAAGAGATCTTTTGTGTGGCTATTAGGAGTTAAGAATGTGGATGTGGACCTCGATAATCAAGTAGTAAGGATTCTTGGATCGTCACCTGTGAAGATTATGACTGAAGCCTTGGAGCAAACAGGCCGAAAAGCCCGTCTGATTGGACAAGGAGTACCAGATGGTATGTTCCAATCTTAAATCTATATGTATCTATCATTTTTCCTTAGTATTATAAAAAATATTGTGAAGCATTATGTCTTCACATGTCCGGCTATTTTAACAGGATGAGCAGAGGTACTTGTACTTATGATTATAGTATATGATGGCAGTGCTGAAGGTTAAGAAGGTTGCAAAAAGGAGATATTATGCACTTCTCTAATGAGCTTCAGCCTTCTCAGATTTTTCTGCTTTATTTCTGATGCAATGCATCTAACTTTTGTTTATGTTGAACCATCCGTGTAGATTTCCTTATCTCTGCTGCTGTTGCCGAATTCAAAGGACCAGCTATTTTTGGTGTTGTTCGCATGGCTCAAGTCAATATGGAATTAACTAGGATTGAAGCAAACTTCAGTGGCCTGTCACCTGGAAAGCATGCTTGGTCAATTAATGAATTTGGTGATTTGACTAGGGGTGCAGCTAGTACTGGGAAATTGTACAGCCCAGTAAGTAACATGCAAAATAGCATTTATTTATGTTGAATATGTTATACTGCAGTGTATTTTATCCTTGCATTGAGAAAGAGAGAGAGTCGGGATCCATAATATTAATTATGCAATAATGTTTCAACTAATCTCACTTGAGGATGCTTTAAGTGTTTGGACTATGATAGAATAGCTTTCAATGGGTCTATTGTCAATGAAATGCATCTACTTCCATACTGTTAGTTATGGAATCGTAATTGTCTGGATACTAGACATCGTTTGTCAAGGACTCTGTGAAACTTTTCCTTTTTCTTTGTCCTCAGAAAGGTGAAATAAGCATCTACCAAGCTTGTTATGTTATATTTTTCCTTATGTTGGACTGTCAAAAGGAGGCAAATATATGGATAAGGTTCTAATGTATGATTGGTTTCCACTGTCTAATGTATGTTGGACCAGACAGGCTATTAACTGTACTTCTTATGTGTTTTTCCATTGTTCAGCCGCTCGGTGACCTGGGAACACTGGAAGTTGATGAGAAAGGTGAAGCACTTTATTCTGGTGCTAAAGAGAAGCTAAGAGTTTCTGACCTGATTGGGAGAGCTATAGCTGTATATGCAACTGAAGAAAAATCAGATCCAGGGCTTACAGCAGCAGTGATAGCTAGAAGCGCAGGAGTTGGTGAGAATTACAAGAAACTCTGCACTTGTGATGGTACAACTATTTGGGAAGCAACCAACAAACTCTGAACAGTTTACTATCTTTAGAATCATTTGTCATTGTATACTACGTCTGTATCATTTTCACAATCATGAAGCTTTTAAGTTTGCATGGAGCAAACTAATGTATCAAAATAAATGTCATTATTTGTTGATCTATCATTTCAGTGAGAAAAGCTAGTGAATTAAACTTCAAACAAAGCATCAAGCTCAAATTCCAGTTCATGGCAATCGTATTGAATACTAACAGCAGAGGAACAAACTTTAAACATTCATCATTTTCAGAATTTCTCTAGACTGTGCAAGGAACTATCTTCTTTCCCCTTTTTATTTCTTTTTCAAAACGATAAACTGCGTTCTATGCAGAACAGTCGTATCTAATATACAAAAATTCAATACCAAGCAATAACAGATGCAATTGCCAGGAGTGTTAACCTAGGAATATGCTCATATTGTAGAAGCAGACTTGTCTAAACTAGAGAATTGTCTTCTTTTCAGTGAAGCACACAATAATGCAAATACAACACAAGAGAAATTAGTAACTCGGTGATCAAGGTAACAACCCATCTCTTTTAGCCATCTCATAGAGGGCAATGGCGGTTAGAACCTTTGCATCAGCTGTCGCACGCCATAGTTTATCATATGGAACCACATGCACTTTAATCAGCTCACCATGGTCGCGGAGTCCAGTTTCTTTTCCTTGCAGTTGTTGGATTTTCTCTTTGCTGACATTTCCTCTGTATAGAAACAAACTGATCTCCTCATCACAACCACCCTAACATTGAAAGAACAACAAAAGCACAGAAATAGTGTTAAGAGAATTATAAAGGCAGAAACAATAACAGAAGGCTATCTTTGAATTGAATGTAAGGCTGCATACAATAGATCCAATGTAGTCAGGCCTACTCCGAACCTTTCCCTCTCAAACAGAAAAAGTCGGGCTTAGTCCTGCCCTGTGCACAACACAAAGTTCACAAAATATACCACTAATTGCAAGTGCACATGGAGCAGTATGCGATGTCATTACAGGTTCCTAACAGTAGAGCTAGCAGTGCAAATGAATCGAAACTACTGACTAACAGAAATATAGCCATGAACTTTCTTTCAACACTAGGCTAGATGAAACTATTATAACATACACACTTCCATACGAACTTTAACAAAAATAGCTGTTAGTGCAAATATTTCTACTTTTTCTGTTCCTGTAATACAAAATCCAAGAAAGCATGTGATGAGAGTAGTCTGAGCCTTGTAGAAGACGGCGGAAGCTTACAGGAGAAGGAAAAACTCTGCCCCCAGTTGATGCGTCGAGAAAAGCAGTGAGGTCGACCATCTCATGGACATTCAGGTGTATCCCAGTTTCTTCCTCAACCTGAGACATATAGATCAAATACTTAAATTATAAGTTCAGCCAAATAGCAAAGTCAAACTCTATGATTTTGCCATCCAAAAGCTAAACAGATATATATCAAATTCGTAAGTATTCAAAAGCAACACTTGATTATAAAGTACAGTGCAACTACGTTGTCAAATATGAAAAACAAATAGTTGCTTTTTTTTTTTTTTGATGACTAGGGAAACGCACAGCCACTGCCTTTTGGGTGTGCACAGGGTAAAAACCCCGCTCCAATGCAATAGCTCACAAGCCACATAGGAGAGGCAACCCGCACTAGGCAAGCCCGATGCGACAAGCTCGACCTAGAAGGCAAACCCCTTGCTTTTTGCTGGCAAGAGGTTTTGAACTTGACACCTCCAACATGGAAGTCTCAAGCTCAAACCACTGGGCACCTGAAGGGGAAACAAATAGTTGTTTTTGATAAGGAAGTTATGATGATCCTATAAATATTAGTTGAGTCATGCGCATAAAACATTAGCAGATTTCTGGATTCAAGTAAACTTCTCAGAAAAGAAGGAACTTCCATAGATTTGTTGAAAAAGGACACAAACAGAGGAATACATTCATTATGCAATAATAAACCAATATATTAGGGAACTGAACCACGAAAAACCAAGGGGGCAGCTTGTCTCACTCGAGAAAATTTTGAGAAGGGGCTAATGTTTTGATAGAAGGGGAGAGAGACCTCTCGAACTGCTGTTCCAGCAAAGTCACCTTGGTCATCATCCAACATTCCTGCTGGCAATTCCAAAATTAGCCTCCCAACTGGGACCCTAACCTTTCAAACAATTTGAATGTATTTTAGAGTTTAAAAAGTAAAAGGGACAGAGAACTTTCATAAATTTCCTGTTTTTCAATGTTATACAAATGGAAGATTTGACAGTTGGAAGACCTACCTGTTCCGTAAGCACAGCATATGTCTCACCCTCAGAATCCAAAAGGATCAGCACTGCAACAGCTGGACCTCGTGCAAAGACAATACCAGGAACCTAGACACAAAAGACGCAACAGTGATTGGAAAGAAATTACCCTTATTGCAACCACGGACAAGATAGGAAAAAGGAATATGGAAATAATACATCATTGTAATGTTAGTATTGTCGAGCTGTGTCAAAAGTACTATAATGTCCATCGCTCCAAGATACTAGGACAAAAGACCAAATATAAACAAAATAAATTGAGGACCACGGCTTTAAGAGAAGCTATTCATTGTCCGACTGAAGAATTACATATCCAATGGAATGGAGAGATTCTATTCATATACCTTTTGACCTGTCTCCTTATCAATAATATCTGCTTTGAACTTTAGAAATCCCAAACGCTTTCCAAACATATCTACACCCTACTCCATACATAAAAAGGAAAAACAGATATCAATAATATCCGGATTTATGGTATGTTAAGTCGCACTATCAGCGACAAGAGTCCAAGATATAGTGACTACCACAAAATTTCATCTGCTTTCGGTCCTGCTACTGCAAACATTAAGTTTGCTTTACAGCTTTTCTATCCCCTTTAGGAGGGAAAGCATGACTAACAACTATGTCAGGGAAGAGCATAGAAATCTTTAAGGAGCATAAGGTGCACAATTAACCTAAATATTCATTCTTCTGATAAATGTTAATTGGACAAAACATACTTAGTAAAGATACAATTAAGAGCCTCGATATCAGTCAAGATCAAAAGGCAGACCATTTTTCTCCAATTGTCCAATGTGGAATAAATTTAGAAGGGCTAAAGAAACTCGATTCGTCACAGAGATATTACCATATTCTGACACACTCATTAGCCAACATTGTAATTCATCAAAACTGGTGAACAAATAAAAGTTACTATCTTCATAGTTTAAAAGAACAACTTGAGATCGAAACCTGGATAAGAACTTGTTTTAAAGACATAGCTCCATTAGCCAGCAGTCCTGTTTCAGTTTGTATGTTCTTTAACCACTGTTTGAACAATGAGGATTCAATAGCATCCCTACAAGAAAACAGACATTTCACTCAATCCATAACCACACCTAAAAACCTCTGAACCTTTAACATAAAATGCTTCCTTTTCTGAAAATCTTCCACAAATCTGACTACAAATTCCACACTATGAGTAAATTATGTAACCCCAAAGAGGGGGGAGGAAGAGACAAGGAAATAGCAACTGGAGAGACTCCCAAACAGCCAATTCAATCCAAAGCCACACCAAGAAAAATGCTTCTTTTTTCCTAAATTCTTGAAAAACATACAAAATCCTCACAACGAATGCTGTATTGAATATTGAGCATAAATAAGTTGAATGCTGGAAGGTACAAATAATATAGCAACTGGAGGGGCTTCCAAACAGCTCACTTATACTGGATGCAAAGCCATCCCAAGAAAATGCTTGATCTTTAACATACAAATGCATCCTTTCAAAATCATGAAAAACTTTTAGAATCGCAAATACCGTACTAAGCGTGAATTACTCAACTGGAATGCTAAAATAGAACCCCCAAAAAGCAAAAAAGTGAGTGGAGGGACATCTTAATCTAATAAAGCCATCCCAAGAAAAATGCTCAATCTTTAACATAAAAAAGTTCACTTGTCTTTTCAAAATCTCAACTTCTAAGAACCACACCTCAAATGACATACTAATAAGCATGAATTACGTAGTTGAAAGCTAAAAATTGAACCCCCGAAAGAAAGATATAACAAGTTCAGGGACATCCAAACGGCTCACTTTATCCAAATCATGAGCAAGAAAACTTGTCAGTCCTCAATATAAAAGAAACTTCCTTTTTCCAAAATCATGAAAAAATTATTAAAACCCCACAACAAATGCCTGATGAGTGTAAATTACATAAGTTGATAGCTAAAAGCAGAAACCCAAGAAGAAAAAGACAAAAAAGATATAACAAGTTGAGGGACAACCAAACAGCTCATGCAATCTAACGATACCTAGAAAACTGCTTAATCTTCATCATAAAAAAGACATTTTTTTCCAAAAAACTTATAAAACCCACACAACAAATGCCCTATTAAGTGAGATTACGGAAGTTGATAGCTAAAAATAGAACGGCAAAAATGAAAAAGAAGTAGAGGGATTTGCCTGAAATGGATATCGGAGACGCCGGGAGCAGCGACAACAGAGACAGGTTGGTCGAGTTGAGTGGGAAGATTGATGATGTGGGTCATTTGAGAAGGTGGGGTTGTTGACATTTTGACAGAGAAGGTTCCACAATAAGTTTTAGGCCGAAGGGTTGAAGAAAAGGAGGAAGAGGAAAAAGGGAATTCATACAGAGGCTTCAAGAACGGAAGTCCACAACGTGGCACTGATAATCTCATGATTTCCGGCTCTGTTGGCAGGTCCCTGATGGATGTTTATTTTATTATATTGCTAAAAAAATTCCAAGACAAAAAGCAATGGTTTTTGGATTTTTCTAGTAAGAGTTCGGAGTGTTATCTTTTATGTGATACCTTCTTAGATAGTTTTTAGTGAAGACCTACTTGGATGTCTATTGGAGATACACACGCTCTAATGACTTATATATGCTAATTATCTCTGTCTAGTTTTATTTATAGGTTTGGAGGGGGCATTTATACATCTCTGAAAGTATTCAGTCCTACTACAAGAGTGAGCTGAGGGAAGTAAATTTCACAATGTTTCTTGACTATTTCTGCCAGCAAAATATTTGTAATTCAGTACAATGAAACATATAATCGTAGAGTCTAAAAGTCGTATGATGTCTATGTTACAACATTTCCAATCATTTATTCGTTGAAGGAGACACCACGATCCACTGCAGGATGAGCAATGGGAGAGCTGCTTCACGATCCAGACATAAACACCAAGTTAAGCAAGATAATGGGAGCCTGATTAAGTATCTAAGAGCAAGTTATGATCTCCGCCAGAAGCTTAGCATAAAAGAGAGACTGCAGCATGCTTCCTTTTGCGTCATTGAACTGAATCTGATGTTGAAGTGTATGTCCATACCATATCACAGCACCAAGTCTTCATGAACAAATGGTGAATCTCAAAGGATGCAGCCAATAACCAACATAATTTACACCAGACAGGTTTATGGCTATCCACAAACCAATTTTGGAGGCAGCATTTGTAAGTGAGAACTTACTAGAAATGGTGAGCAGCCAAAACTGAAAATTGCAGTGGTGAGCAGATTACTAGCAACAAATCCTGAAAATTCAGAGAGGAAACTTCAAAAACGGAATAAATCAAGAAATCATAGGACACAGACACCTGTGATATAACACCAGAAAGCAATTCATAATCCTCACCCCTGTGTGAAATTTATAACTGTAAGTACTTATAACATCACTTCTTGATAAATATTAGAGAAGTCAATCAGAATTCAGAATTCTTCCCCACTTGCTCCCTTGTATTACCAGTTTATATATAACCAAAAATGCAATACAACCTAATACTCCTTTATGCACAGTACTGCAAGTCAATGCAGTCCAAACAATGATGTTTCTCTGATCAGATTAAGGAAGTACCAATCTCAGCATTAACTTATCTTACACATTTTTACTGTACATAAATCCTGCATAATCATTGTCCACGATTGTTTGTTTTATTCATGTGACCAAATTTCAAGGGACCAATGATTAATGGTGGACATATATTCTTATTTTGGTAATATTACCAACTTCAGTTAAACAACAACAACATATCCAATAAAATCATACAATGCGGGGTCTGGGGAGGGTACGGTGTACGCAGATCTTACCACTATCTCATGGAGATAGAGAGATTGTTTCGGAAAAACCCTCGGCTCAAATGTATTAGTGCCAAGTAATAGAAGAAAAAACAATAGATATAGCATAGCGGCTAAAACAAACTTCAGTTAAATAAGCCAAAGCTAAAATTATCTCAACTACAATACACCAAGGTGAAATTCACAATTTTCAAAATTTGTGTCAATGAGACGATGACTTTCACATATGTTTAACGGTCTCTCACTAAAATGCCGGCTGAAAAACTTATCACTTGTGTATGAATAAAAAAGCCAAATACTCAGAAAACACTTGGTTTACTTCCCTTTTTTTGGATAGGTAAATAAATTTACTAAAACAATGGGAAATCTACCAGGTTGCACCCAGTACAAATATGTGATTTGCAAGATTAGCAATTTCCTCAACAGAGTTTTTTAGCCTATAAAAAGAAGTAACTTTCTCAGCAGATGCGCTTTTCTCTTGCCCCAAAGCATTTTCATCAGAGTTATAAGCCAAGGAAAGACGCATTCTAGAGGAGTATGAACCCCCAACTAATGAGATTATGAGAGTTGGATATATTGTATACCTCAGCTTTCTATAGACGTGCACTAATTTTATTCAAGCTTAATGAGTCTGTAATTCCTGACATGGAATCACGTGTTTCTTTGGCCGACCCTTTTGATGCTTTCTTGCTAGTATTTTGATAACTAAGATAAGACAGTGACTGCAACCACGAAACCAATGTCGGTTTCCGTGTAACATCATCTGATTCTGCAACATGTTGATATAACTCATTGAGAATCATATCCTGGCCACTTGAAGGTAATTTAACGACCAACTGTGCCAGCGACTTCATCAAACTAGGCAGAACCTGAGAACCAAAAAGATAACTGTTTTATCAGCCTTGTCAAGTGCATCATATTGGCACAGTAGGGATTACCCGTAAGTCCAAGCAGCATTTTAAAGTAGAAACATCTACTCATTTTCCAAAGCTTTTATAAAAATTGAAGAAAGAGCTCCTACAAATATACCAACTACCCAATTTTTTGAGTGAAGGAAGAAACAAGAAGTTAAATAATTAAAGTGAAGTATCACTCATATTGAATATTTGATATTCATGGAAAGCACAAGTTCTCTTATGATTGAACTAGTAACTGAACAGCATGAGGATTCCCAGTTGAAGACAACCATTGTTACCACTTTACCTGTATATCAACAAGAGAAAGGAGACGAAAAAGTAGATCCAACATCTTGAAAGGCTCCAGCTCTCCATCCCAACTCTTCCACAAGTCAGTTTCTGCAGTAGTATTGACTGAACTACAAAGGCTATCAGTTTTTTCAATGAGACAGTGGATGCAATAGAATATAGATGGGCTTCCAGCAGGCAGATGTCTAACCAGCGCAACAACTCCAGAAGCCATTCCCTCAAAAGGAGTAATTCCAGGGTATCCCTAAACTTTCAGTTAAATCAGAAAACAAGGTCAAGAATCACAGCAATTAACTTTGGTAGTTTTATTACCTCTAAAGATCTCTTGAGGTAATAGAATACAAGTTGCTCCTTTAGCATATCTCTTTCATCTGGATCAGCACCCTTCTTAGAGGACATGAAAGCGACAAACACTGAGTGTGAGGCTTTAGCCAATTTTCCAGTTGGATGCCCCATGTATCTGGTTAAATGCATTAAGGAAATTTTTTATATATTCAACCAGGTTTGACTTTCCTACTTGTTTCTAGATCTATCCATCTGATGCAGGATACAGGAACATGGTTGGAGCCAGCACCTTGCGGAATACAGAGGCTGGTATACATTCTACGCAAGTCGGGATTACTCGCAGATAAAATAAAATCCTAGCAGTCTGCACTTCATCAGTGGTCCATATATATTCCATTTTCTGAAAGCTAGAAGGTACTGCAAGGAAAAAGGTGATGTTTTGTGAAAGACTGTAATATAGTAAACACATTGACAACTAAAACATGCAGGAAAAAGTCACAACCAGCTTGGTTTGTCAAATCATCATAAGATGGAATAGATTCCACGAATGAGACACAGGCATGTTCATTCTCCTGAACCCTTGTAACAACTGCTCTGATTGTATCCATATACTCAGGCAAACGCATTCTGCGGAAATATTCCATACAAGAAAATGCAACTAATATCCTCACTGAAAGTCTCATTTGAATTTCTTGGGTAGCACTTAAACTTAACTTGTGCTTTGTTACTGCCAAGGCAAAGACCACAACCATGAGGAAAGCAGATTCAGCAATTTTCTCCAGATTCCCTAACAGCGCTTCCTCCCTACCTCCAAGCATCAAAGCAACCTTCCGATGCCACATATAGACATCCCGACAGTAATTCCATATGATATCCTCTACTGCACTTCGGTTTTCTTCATCAGCCATGGCATACTGATTACAAAAGACACCAGTTATGGTACCTGCTTCCTTAAAAATAATGTAATCTAGATGTTGCTGGACCTCACTGAGAACTAATCCCACCAAGTTTCCAGAAGGAGATTCTTGGATTTTAACATAAATGCGTGGCAAGGGGAAGATTTCAGTCAACAAAGCTGCAGTGAGGCATAGAAACACATGAGGTTGGTAAGAAAATGGTCCACTTTTAGATAAAGCTAACGATAAGCACTGTAACAGAAAGGAGTTTCTTGGCTCCATCATAGCATAATCAGCATCTCCAGCATTAGAAACTAAACCGCATGCAATAATCTCGATTCGTTGCTCTGCAGAAATCTTTAAGTCAATTAGTGCTTTCTGTTCAGATCTATTGATGACTCTCAGTACTCCAGCAGCAGCCATGACTACAGCAAACAAAGAGAATGCTGGTCGTGTATTTTTCAGTACCTCTCTACTGAAAAGATCAATCTTGTCTGCGTAGTGAGTACTGATAAAATTTGAAAAACTCCATTCCATCAGATGCAGTATCATGAGCCCACTATACAAACTAGCAGAAGGGCCATCAGTTTTATCCCACAATTCCATTAAACAACTAAGAACTCTAACAAAATAAATGTTCACAGTAGAAGATAGAGCATAACCAATTCCTGCAAGAACATTTGCGGTTGTCCTTTCTGACAAATGGATCAATCTATAGTCTTCTTCAAGGAGCTGGCAGAGTAATTTTAAGCAAACTGTTTTAGATTTTTCAGATGCTGAAGGTACAAAAGAAAGAGCACCAAGGAGAAGAACACCTTCAGAGAAGAAAGATAAGCTTTTATTTGAATGAATATGTCCAGAGAAAAGGTGCAAGAGGACCTCAACTGCTGAATCAATGACCCCAGGAGAATGTCTCAATGATTTCCTAACCCAAATGTATAGAAGCCTGACAAACAAAGGATATGACTCCTGCGGGAGGGACACTTTTTGCGAGGACAAAATAGACAACAGAATCTTTGCTTGTGGATCAGCAATATAGAGAGAGAACTGAACATCGACGAGGGTCCTTAGGGATTGGAGGTGATTTGAGTGGAATGCCTCATTTTGAAGGGAGTCCCTAAGATCAGCCCATGCTTGGATGATAACTTGGGCTGATGCCGAAGAAGGATGTTTCAGCGTCACGTTCTCCTGGGTGCCACTGCTTCTGCATAGCCATTCTTCAAGGAATACAGATTCAGGTTTCTTTGCCATCATGTAAATTATGCAACTGCAAGACCAAACATTGCAAGCAATAAATAAAAAGACTGCTACACGCACTAAAGTATAATGGACATAGCTAGGATCCCACTAATTTTTTACCGAACTCTCATCAATGAACCTTAATCACCACAAAATTTGGTCCAATTTCAGGTACAAGATTTAGGTGACTAAAGTTGCCACCACCTGAATGACATATATCTTTCACAACAGTGAACCTAACTCCATGGAAACAGAAGTAACTACTAATGCTTTGCTTTCAAAAGGATTATCCCCTTTATAGCTGGGATTAAAGAGCAGGAGGGGATTAGCTTTGTTCAGGTTTCTTGATAATATATTTAACAAGGGATGTGTTACTCAATGAAATAGCAACAGGAAAGTTAGAGATAACATTTTTGCTCCAGTCTTCTGAATGGATCAAAGTGAAGAGGTAAAAAAAATCACAGTGTGCTCAAAAAGTTGAATAAGGGAAGGTTCCTTCGTTCACGATTTCAAATTCAATATGCAACAAACATTAGTGTTTCCTGACAAGTTGGACAATTTCCTATATTTCTTTCTAGTAAGTTGATTTCGAAAGAAAGTAAAACTGACTACCTAAGGTTTCTCTAATCCCTAAAATAAGGGAAACATGTAATGCAATTGTATAGCTGAGCAACATTCCGAAATCTTAGCTAGTGTTTGCTCATAGATTTTGAAAATTCACCTTCAAATATTTGTTTGGCCATGAAATTTGATAAATATTTTCATGTTCCCAATTGGAACTACCTCTCACAAAACTTATTTTTTTCCTAGTACATGTCCAAACACAACTTTAAAAGTTCAAATTTTCGATTTTTGAGTTTCAACTTCAAAATTGATCTTAGTTGCAACATAAAGGGAAACCCACGCACCCACCCCCAAAAAAAGAGTAGCAATCCGGCAAATATCAGAGTCAGAAATGACACAGAAAGCAAAAAAATATGTACTTTCTAACAACACTAACCTCACTTAGGACTTTCGTCGAACAGGAAGCGTTCAGCAGATGAAACACTTCAATTTCAATATCTAACAGAATTTTATGTATATCAAATGAGACAAAATCGACCATAATAAGTAGAACACGGAAAATCACTAACATCCACATAGAAAAAATCGAAACTTTACCTTCTCTACGAGCTGTCACATGAGTGCCAAGCTTCCTGGGTTCCCAGGAAGCTTCAAAAACAGCAAAAAATTAAGAAAGTTTTTTGTTTTATAATTTTAAGTGAAAAAAAAACTTCAAGTACAAGAAGACACAATTTGGGGCAATTATCGTCCAATTGACCATTTTTGTGCAATTTTGTGAGAAAAGAAAATTCTATAAAGTTGAATAAGGAGTAACTAACAATTTATTTATTTTTCTAGTTAGACACAATTTTCAAGAAACTTTTTTCGTGCAATCCATTTAAAAAAAATTCAAAATTCAGTGATTTAGTAAATTTTTGTTTGAATTTCTTATTACAAACTGATTTTTAAATTTGATAGTCAAATATTTTGAATTTTGGATTAGATTTTAAATTTGTGATTTTACATAGATAATAGTGGAGGTCACGTATTAGAGTAGAAGGTTAATAGATTGGTAAGATATAATAGGTTAATATGATTAGTCGTGTACTCGTGTTTTATATGTTACTATGTTGTTATTGTATGTCTTATATTTGTTTCTTTTATTGTACTATATATTTATCACTTGCTTTCACTTTAGTTATTTTTCTTTCATATCTAGTATCTTCTGGTTTTGAGGTTTGATATTTTTAAGCTGACGGTCTGTTGGAAACAGTCTCTCTATCTCTTTGAAGTAGTGATACATTCTGCATACATTTTACCCTCTCAGCCGTACTTGTGGGATTCCATTGGGTATGTTATTGTTGTAAATTATCAAATATCCTAAATCACACCTTATATCTAGCCTCAACCATTAAACTTTACTACGATTCAAGAGTCATATGTGTGTTTCAAGTTGATTTCTCAAAAACTTATCATTCTCTTTTATTTATTGGCTAATTTTGAGAGGTTCAAATCACATAATTTGAGCATATTATAGGCGCTTAAAAGAAACTCTACTAAAATGGAAAATGTATTAAGGATATATTGATATACTGTCCCTTACTTAATCATACAACACTTCCCCTAATTTGCATTTGTCCAAATTAATGTTTCACAAGTCAAATCTTAAACAACAAGAGTAATAAATTTGTATTATATTTCAAAATTCATACAATAAAAAAAAAATTAATTTTTTATTTGGTATTTGGTATTCATATTAGATTTTAACTAAATTTAAATACACATTTAAAAAAAATTATATTGAGCCCCACACCATTCACCAACGTAATTTTTACTTGAGATTTTGAGTTCGAATTTCAATATTAATATGGATACAATTTAGCAAACCCAGCAAAAGGTTAAGAGCCCCACTATCCAAAAATAAGAGCTGCCAAATTTTCTGACTATGTCAGAAGACTTGCTGTTGTACCAGTATTTCACTGTTTTTATCTGAATCCTATTTGCACAACTCACCATATGAGCACCAGACAATTAGAAATATTAAAAAGACACAAAAAGTTTTGAGAAGAAAAAGAAAAAATACTATCAAAATACCATGGAACTCAAAATCTCACCTCCCAAGAATATTGCTACCAAAAAAGTCTGCTACAATGGTACTCCTTTCTTTTCTTGTATATGTTCATAAAAAGGGCCAAAACTCTGTTATCTCTTTTTTTTTTAAATTCGGGGCAGGGGAAGGGGATTATAATGAATCGAGCTCTCACCAACATAGTGAGAGTTCAGATAGTCAACCAACTGAGTTACTAAGACTCCCTGATTTAGAATATTATCTCATTATATTTGTTAACAATTTTGTGCAGAGTCAAATGGAGAAAAAGGAAAATGTTCAATTGAACTTGGGCTAAATCTTGAGCTTGGCTACTCAAAATTTAGTTCAAATGGATATGGATTCACATTTCTACAGAGGCAAGAATTAGAGCAACAATTTTTCATCTACAAGTATATAGAAGCAGGGCTACCTGTTCCCTCACATCTCATAATTCCTATATGCAAGTCTTTTGCTTGCTCCTTAAAAGGTCTTCATGATGGTAACTATCCACATTACACCAATTGTAAGTTTTCACCCTACCCCTTCTAGAATTTTTTGTCCTTTGATGGATAGAAGACTTGTTGTCGTCATGTGATTAGAACGTCATAAGGTCAATTAAGTTGTGGAAAACGATTAGTCCTACTATTCTTCAAATTCGTGCATAACTAAAGCTTAGTGTAACGAGTTGCTTTCTTTTAGCGTTGATAGATTCATGGTAACATATATAGTGAAGTGTTGGTTGTAAAGAAGAAAAATTACGCCTAGAGGATTCAACTAACTTAAATAGACGAAAAAACAAAGAAGGTTGGTTTTACTCTACTTACCCCCTGTACACCCCGCTGACAATGCATATAACTTAAGCTCTTTTTTTCTAATAAGTGTACAAGAATCTTTGAAGACAGATAATATGAATCGAAAAGTTTTTTTTCTGAGTTTTTTTGCAGTGATGGGGTATGGACACTTGTGTTGGGAACATAAAAGTAGCATGGAAGCAGAGCCAAGAAGATGTAGGAGGACTGATGGCAAAAAATGGAGATGTAGCAAAGGTGTTGTCCAAAATCAGAAATATTGTGAGAAGCACATGCATAGAGGTCGACAGCGTTCAAGAAAGTGTGTGGAACTAACAACAGATGTATGTTGTTCGGACTCTTCATGAATGTTGTCACGTTCGTGTTAGATTTCGAAAAAATGCACTACTTTTGATCGACATTTTTGAAAAATCTGACCAACATAGATTAGAATTCAAAACCAGACACTGTCAGTTTCTCCATTGCTCTACCAATAAAGTAGTAATTACAAGTAGAAGTTGTTCAATTGGAGATTGTGTAATTCTTCTAAGGATTTGAGATTGAGTTTTACCTGGTATCCAAATGATTTGTCTTCTTCTTTTGTGATATTTCTAGTTGCGATTAAATTGAGACAATAATGTCTACATCTGAATATCTTGATTATTTTATGGAGTATCTACTATTTCTCACAAGCACATATATTGAGTCACTCTATTGAGTAATAAAGAGTCGTTTAGTGCAAATCAAGGTTATACTTAACCAAATGGAAAAAAAATATTTTAATTTTCAAATTTATATCCATCATTAGGCCATGCTATTAAATGCATCAACCTTGTTATAGAAGAGGCTATAATAATGATTAAGTTTTCCTTTCTTGTTTAGCAAATTGAAGGGCCAATTAAATCTTCTTTTTGACAGTACCATTTGCTCTGTCAACCAACAATCTTGATTGCCAATCTATCTCCCAACCCATTCTGTATGACCAATATTGACCTTTAAGGGGCTAGTTTGCCAATTATTGAAGCATTGTTTGGCAAAAACATTCAAAAAACATCTTAGTATATTAGTATTTGTCTCCAACATGAATGCAAAACTTATATAAGCAAACTAATGTGTTTGACTTTGACCTAACTTGACTAATTTAACCACATATCTTATGAAAAAATTTACAAAGAAATTCCTACCCCCACCCCTCCACCCCCACCCAAAGAAGGATAAAATATAGGGGAATGTTAAGACAGACAATTCCTATAGGTCCACTATAACAGCTCACACGCTTAAACAGCACGTGCTACAGTGCATAAAGCTTAAAGCACCAATATGGTACCGACACTTTCTTCACAGCTATAATCATCCAAAAAATAATATTTTTTTTATTTATATTATTATTACAGTATTATTTTATATTATTATTATCCTACTCATTTAATTCTACTCCAAAGGCCAAGATTACTTTCCTTATTTGAAATCTAAATCTTGACCCTTCAATTAGATCAAACATCAAAATTTCCCACCAACCTACCCTATCTTCTACACCACCCCAGATCTCAACCCCATTTAGCCAAATACTCAAAGCATTAGCTCAGTAGCACCCCCCTTATATTTTCTTGAAATTCTATTGGGTACTTAGTACATTAAGTGGTGTCAAGATTCATAAAGGTTGAGTCTTTATAGTGTGGTAAGTTGCTAGAAGCATTGTAATGGTGGAGGCACAGTCATGGACAACAAGAAGGGGAAGCAATCCAAGGTTGGAGTCACCCCAAGATCAAGTCTTGGATATGCCAGTAACCCCAACTGCTGAAATCAGGCAGCAGCAGTATTTTAATGGAGGGATAAGTTCTCTGGTGTCACCAAATGTACTTACTGCTCTTATAATTGCTTCTTGGTACTGTTCCAACATTGGGGTGTTGTTGCTCAACAAGTATCTTTTAAGCTTTTATGGTTATCGTTACCCAATATTCTTGACCATGTTGCATATGTTGTCATGTGCTACTTATAGTTTAGTTGCTATTAAGTGGCTGGAAGTTGTTCCTTTCCAGCAGATACATAGCAGGAAACAGTTCTTCAAGATTTTTGCTTTGAGTGCTATTTTTTGTTTTTCTGTGGTTTGTGGTAATACTTCATTGAGGTACCTTCCTGTATCGTTTAATCAAGCAATTGGTGCTACTACCCCATTTTTTACTGCTATTTTTGCTTTTGTGATTACTTGTAAGAAAGAAACTGCTGAGGTTTATTTAGCTCTTGTTCCTGTGGTTCTTGGTATTGTTTTGGCTAGCAATAGTGAGCCATTGTTCCATTTGTTTGGGTTCTTGATGGCTTTAGGTTCAACTGCTGGGAGAGCCTTGAAATCTGTGGTTCAGGGGTTGTTATTATCCTCTGATGCTGAGAAATTACACTCCATGAATCTGTTATTATACATGGCTCCAATGGCAGCAATAATTTTGCTTCCTTTTACACTATACATAGAGGGAAATGTGGCAGCAATTACAATTGAGAAAGCAAGGGGAGATGGATTTATGGTTTTCTTGTTGATTGGTAATGCCACAGTTGCTTATTTGGTGAACTTGACTAATTTCTTGGTTACAAAGCATACAAGTGCCTTGACACTGCAAGTTTTGGGGAATGCCAAGGCTGCAGTGGCTGCAGTGGTGTCAGTTTTGATATTCAGGAATCCAGTGAACATCATGGGCATAACAGGATTTGCTGTGACAGTAATGGGTGTGGTGCTTTACAGTGAGGCAAAGAAGAGGTCTAAAGTAACAGCACACTGATGATGAATTATGATAGTTTGAAAGATTCAATCTTGATGATGCCACACAAAGGTACAATTTTTTTTGGTCTAATTAGAATTCAATCTGGGTAAGTGGGTGGGAGGTTAAGTGGTTGGATTGTATTCCACTGTATAGGAAGAAAGATGGGGTAAAGTGGAAAAAGGTTTATGTGCTATGCTATTTTTCCTCTATATAATTGTTCTTGATTGGGGCTGGTTTAAAGAGAATAAAGTTGTCTCTTTTACTTTCCCCTTTCTGTAATTTTATACTCCTTTGATGCAACTACAACAAAGAAAGACTGATTCTTTAGATATTGTTCTCTATGTGTAATATTTTGGTGGGAGAAATGTCCTCCCAATATGTTTTGTCCAAACACAAGTTTACTTTTTCTACCCCGCATTGTTTTAAGATGGCATTTTTAGTGTCAATCCTTTCAACACTAACAAAAACCTACTGTAATCTAAGAAGTGGGGTCTGGGCAGGGTGGTGCGTGACGCAGCCTTCACAAGGTAGAGTAGTTGTTTCAGATGGACCCTCGGCTCAATCCTTATTATAGAAAGTTGGCGATCTGGGATTTTGCTGAAGATCTAAGTAATCAATTAGTTGTATAGCAAATATTTCAATAATCAAAATGATGCAAGGTCATTTTACTTTCAAATACTAGATCTGCCAGCCAAGAAACAGATTGAAATGTTGGATCTATGTTTGTTTTAGAAAATGACTTCATGGAAAGTTGTGGTGCAAAATAGTCATGAGTTGCATTGATTGCTTGCATTATTTGGCAAGTTTTTTAATTGGATCTTAGTTCACAAATTGCTGTCACTATTGCCAAGTTTCTTTCATTGCCCCACCCTAGTTTCCATTTAGATAGAATGACCTCAAGTGTTCAACCATTTGCAGCATATTTGTAGCTTCCAAAACTTCCCAATTATTGAGTATGTCTGTTGCATATGGGACTTGATAGGAAGTGTACCTTCTACTTTCTGGTGAAGGAGGTTCACCCCTTTCCGCCCCACTAACTCCGTCCCCTGATGAAGCATATTAAAGACTTGATCAAGAAACTGCCATGAAGGGAATTGTGGTATATACATTAGTCTAATCTAACATGAATATACTGTTACTAAGCTTCATATCAAGGTTCTTGGAAGAACTACTTCGAAAACAAACCTATGATCTTTCAGTGTAGGAGAGCCACTGAAAGAAACTTCTAGCATTTTGAAAAGGACTAAAGAATTTTTATACGTTAAGTTGACCTACAACAACGCGTAACTTTCTATATTGAGTAAGCTATTTGTGTAGAATAGCAGGGGGGAAGGTACTATTTATGGTAACATGTAGATTAGATGTGTTATTTTGCTTTTGCTATAGGTAGTTAGCTACATAAAGCAAAATATTGGATAGTATGATAATGAAAATGCTTTAATACATTTGGTAGTTGTTTTTCTTTATGAGCATGTTAGGCATGATACTTTTGGGATGACTTAAAGAAGCTGTCTCTTCACCAAATTAATAAAATAATTAAAATTCTTTCTACCTTCTAGCATTATATATTCAATAAATATTTTAGATTTTATATGGATACCAATTTTATCTTAAAATGTTAAAAGTTGCATGGTTGGACTTTCTCTAATATTCTTTTTTTCAACTTTCTTTGTGTGTATGATAAGCCTCTTTTGGCCCCATTAGGCATAAGTTCTATTGCTAATGAAGAAAGTTAAAAATCAACTTATTTAATGTGAAATTTCATATAAATGATCTGATATTTGGGCAATTGATTAATGAATAAGGAGTTAAAAATATCACCTAATTCAAGATTTAAAATTTATGGACTTTTATGAGTAAATGACTTAAATTTATACTACAATAAAAAAGAAAAATAATACTCCTCTGTCTAATAATAGTAGTCCATTTTTACTTGGCACATAGATTAAAGAGTAGTTAATGATGGTGATAATTTTATCGAATTATCCTTTGGATCTAATAAATACAATATTTTAAAAAAATGTAATAGGAAAATGACTATAATGAATAATAAGAGTAAATTAAGAATTAAGTGTAAAATTATTTCTTGATTTCATAAAGTGAACAAGTATTGTTGAACACTTATTTTTAGTACAATGGACAAATAAAGATGGACGGAGAGAGTAAGAATTTAGTTCATAATGAAATATGTATCATACTCAATAGATTTAAATTAATCAGATCGATAAACGGAATACCAAAAAAGTAAATAAATCACGAAGAAAAAGGAATAAAAGTGGCCCTCCACAGAAAAAGCCAATATTAATGAGAACATGGGCAATACAGCAGCAACAGATTAATGCAATCAACTAGGAAGGAAGAGTGAATGGTGACAGGGCCACTTGGACAAGATGGTGCAATTGTAGAAATATCCCATTTCAGACATCATATTTATGTCTAACTTTATCCACTTGGAAATTAAGAGAGGGACCATACAGATGAATGTATTAATTAAATTGGTATAAATGCTGATGGTACAAGTAATTTTGGGGTCCTCTGATTCATGTGTTACTGCCAAGAAAAAAAAAAGTTACATAAGTTTAGTCAGTCGTTGTAAAGCTTTGGTTTAGTAGTAAGAATGTAGTGTATGATATATGAATTAAATTTTTGGTAAGAAAATATTAAGTTGATAATGTTCTTGCAATTATATCATAAGGTGAGTGAAATTAACCCTCAAATTAATTACTACAAAAGGAATACTAAATCGACAAAGACACAAAAAGAACCCAAACACATATTAGTCTTTTTTCTCTATTCTTTATTTGGTGTTCGAATATTTAAAGCGTGATTAATTTGAATTCGCATTGCATAGGGCCCATTTCAGGAAAACACTCTCTACCAAAGATTTTTCTGTACCTAAATCTTGAATCCGAGGCCTCTGATCAAGAGAAAGCAACTCCATCGACTGGGTCATATCCTTTAGTGGTATATATTAACCTTAATAGATACTCCCTCCGTCCATCTTTACTTGACTCCTATACTATTTTAGGATGTCCAACAACACTTGTCCAATTTATGAAATCAAGAGATAATTTTACACTTAGTTCCTAATTTACCCTTGTCATTAATTATAGTTATTTTCCTATTACATTTTTCAATACATTGTATTAATTATATTTAAAAGGTAATTTGGTAAAATTACCCCTATCATTTACTACTTCTTAATCCCTGTGTCAAGTCAATAGGGGTCAAGTAAAGATGGACAGAGGGAGTAAAAAGAAAGCAACAATCAAAGTGCTGCTTTATTTCCTACACAACTCCAGAACTTTGTAAACTTAAACAAACAATAGAGTGTTTCTTTTAGCGTATTAAAAATAATATGCATTATATAAGTTTTTAAATTTTTTTTTTATAAAAATATCCTCCACAAATATGGTAAGAAAATTTGAGAAGCAATTATTTCTTTAATCATACTAATGCATGCATTAAAATCCTTTGCATTACTAACAAAGAAAATACATAAAATGACCCCTCAACTTGTGGAAAAAATTTACTTTAGCATTATAACTTTTCGGCTAATTATTTACTCCCCTGATTTTTGTTAGAAAATGGTACCATAAGGAGTTGTTTTCACTCTCCAAAAACCGCGTTACAAGAACAATGGATTAAAATTCTGGTTTTGTTGCTCTGCCACAATGTTTGACATCGTTTGGTAGAGTATATTAGAAAAAAACAATGCATATATTAGTTTGGTTTGATTCGGACAACAAGAGTTGAACTTTAAATGAAGCAATGCAGATTCATATAACAAGAAGTCAATAACCTCAACTTATTTAAGACTGAAGTTGTGTTGTTGTTGTTAATCACATCACAAGAACCAATTTGGTACAAAGTCAAATTTAATCTTCAAGGCTATAAATAAAACAACACATTAAACTGATGAATCTTGAAATCAAGTAGACACAATCTTGGGTAACACAAACAAAGTATAAAGAAATAAGTAACATAAATCCAGGAGCCTCAGACAGTACTCCTGACTGTCTCAATTATCCAAATTATTGAAATGTGAAAACAAATAACTCAACAAATTGACACCAAAAAACCGCGAACTAATTCAATCCTCAAGTCATGATCAGGACGAACATTGCAAATGCAGCAACAATGGTAGCAACAACTTTGGGATCAGGAGAAATCGAAGAAGCAGATGAAGAAGCAGGGCCACTTGGTGAAGGAGCAGGGGATCCAGATTCAGATGGCCAAACATTGATAGCAAGTTTCATTCCCTTTTCACAGTGTTTGCCTATTCCACAAATGTACCATTTTTTCCCTGGTGAAGTCAGGGAAATCTCATCATTTCCAGAAGTTAAAGGTGTAACATCACTACCTGGTGTGCAACTTTTGAAGGCTTCTTGATCTGCTTTATACACGTTGTGCGCGTCTTTCTTGTACTTGAATACTGCAACGCACAAAATAATATCTTTCAGGATTAGGGGTGTGCATCGGTCTGTTCAGTTCGACCTTAATGGTTCGATTTTTGATTTAACCAATAAGAATAGACATGTACAAGAATAAAGTAGCTAACATAAAAATAACGTATAATAAAATAAAAGAATTTATTTCTTGAATTTCAAAGCTAGAATATCAATTATCATATCCTACAACCAAATTGAACTGATGGCCGGTGATCCATTTCTCAGTGAGAATTTGGCAATTTGTTGTGCGGTTAACAAGAAGAAAGACATATTTCGATTCTTGAACTGTGAAATTGTGAAATATTGAAGACTGAAGCGTGAATCACTGAATTGGAAATTGATTCAACAAAGCCCAAAGAAAATATTTTAAATTTTAATAGACTAATACTGATAACCCAATATTGAAAAACCAAAACCAAACCAATAACCCAATAATTTTTTTTTTCGTAAAATCATTAAAAACTAGATAATCCAATAACAATAAACCAATAATATTTTATCGATTCGATTTTTCACACTCCTATTCAGGACAATTGTGTTTTGAGTAGATTTGTGCCTATTTCAACTTATTTAACGAGTACTCACTTTCTTTAGCTCACCAAAACTTAAACAGATAAGAAGAAATCAACTAGCCAGTCGATGACTTCATTAACATCATTAATCTAATCCTACATTACCCTTTGATTTAACACCAAGGTAGTATTGGAAAAATGAAAATTTAACATATAAAAGCAGGTTAGTTATCATTTTTACTATGTGTCACAACGTTCTTATAAATGATCTGATTGTATAACCGCGAGCAAAATATTACAAAGAAAAGTTAAAAAAAAACATACTTAGTTTATCTCCAACATGGAATTGTTTGGTGGCAGCCCAAGCTGTGTAATTAAATTCTAGTTTCCAACCTTGATCATCACCAACCCAATGATCAGTTGCCATTACTGGACCTGCAACCATGGCAACAACAACAACAAAAAATAGTGCAATCAACAAAGATAATTTTGAGTCCATTGGAATTTAATTATTTTTTTATAAAATAATTATGAATTGCTAAATAGATGATTCGAAGGTGTTGAAACTAAGGAACTATTTATATGTTATTAATTGCTAGTAAAATTAGTAAGCCAGCCGGCTAATAGCGGCATTAATATTATATTATACTAATAAATATTTAAATCTTATCAATTTTAAACTTTGCCTAAATATTAACGTCGTCTCTAAGGAAAATTATAAATGTAATTTAATTTTGGTATGAACGTTAATAACAATGACTTGATTATTTTTCTTTATTGTGTTAAATTTCTCCACGTAGCAAAAATATATTTGATTAAACTCTTTTTAAAAGAAAAAAAATCCATTTACTATATGGAGATCTATTGTTAGAATTTTAATTATAAATATTGAGTTGATTTAATCTAATTTAATTTTAAAAATTTATACGGTTGATTCTTGAGAAGTGAAATATGATAACTTATTTGGAACCTAAGGAGTACTTAAACTACGGGGAATTTTCATAAATGGTCTAGCCTTGAAACTTAATATAGTCAAATAACTATATTTTACATAATTCATGGCATGACTTCGGCTATGTGACCTGGAGGAGAGGAGAGAGGTGAGCGAGATCGAGAGAGAGAGGAGAGAGATGAATTGTATATGTATATTTGTCAAATTGTATGTGTATATCTGTCAAATAATTATATATATGTAACTAATTATATACATATGTATTTTTATATCTAACAAACGGGATTGTGAGAGGTAGGAGAGAGGCGAGCGAGAGAGGGCAGAGAGTGACGAGAGACGAATTGTATATGTATATCTATCAAAATAATTGTATATATGCAGCTGGTATACATATGTAATTGTATATCTAACAAGAAATTGCAGAGAAAGAGAGGAAAGAGGCGAGAGAGAGGAAGAGAGGAGAGTAAAATAGCAACAAAATCCTAACTATAACAATAAAACCCTAACTATAGCTATAAATTGTAATTTTTTTCAAACTATAATGATATAATATAAATACATATCATATGTTTGTCTCGTTACGTAATTTTTCCTTAAACTAATGATGAAAAAGAAGTAAACAATAACGTAGTATGGGCCTACAAAAGTTGGAGGCATTAACTGGACTGGGCCTCATTAACAAAAAGAGGCTGTTGTTGGATTGTTTGAAAGGCCCATATTGTTGAACATTTTTGGTTTTGTAGAGGAATTTTCGCATATAGTCAACCACTCAAAAATATCTTAATTACATTTAATAACTACAGTTATAGCGGCGTTTGTATAATTCGCGCAACCTTTGCATACACTTGTATAATTCGCTATATAAATCGCAATTTTCGTATAGCGTTTGTATATTTTGTTATACAATTCATGCACAACTTTTGAATAATCACGCACAACGTTTGCATACATTGCGCGAATTATGCAAAACTCAAACTGTAATTAGAGCTAGATGTTTGTCGCGAGCCGTAATTAATTCAAACTATAACTATGTTAACTAATTAACTAGTATATATTTGCTTGTCCGCGTAATTTTTTTCAATTTTTTTGTACTAGTCGAGTCAGATTCTTAGTTTACTTGAAGGAGTAGAGTCGCTGCCCAATCCTATCTATATAAAAGAAAAAGGGGAAATTACATATATATATATACAAAAAAGTAAAATGTTTACAAAAAAGTAGTCCATGTTTTATTTACATAAAAAATAGCCCAAAATCACTGAAACTATACATGACTATACAATATGGTTTGTCAAAAATTATAGAAAGTATACACTTCTATACAATGTATATTACTTATACATGGGCTATACACAAAATATACATTATGATACACAAATATACACCGACCATACATGTCTATATAACGAGGGCTATTTTTTTTAATAATTTTTTAAGTTTAGTGTCTCTCAGTGTAATTTTGCCAAAGAAGAAAAATTAAAGTCCATCTTTAACCCAAAACTATAAGTTGTAATTTTGGAATTTGGATATGTTACATGGTATTATATTAGTACAAAAAATAGAACTATGCTATCAGGTCCAGGTTCAGGTTCGGGGAAGAATAACACTAGAAGTTTCTAGAATAGGACCGAGACCACATGGTCTGAAGCCTAGGGATTTTAAATGAATCACATCGTCAAAAATTACACAATGCAAAGAGGGTTAAAATTGACTTTTGAAAACAATTATAGATTGTTGAATCTGATGATGTAAAAAATAATTTCTAACTAAGAATTGTTTTGGGTCGCAAATTGAATCTCTAAGTCTAGCATTCTTGCATTTTCTTGAATTTCCTTATTAGAACCTTTGACTCCTCCAGGGATCTAACTACAGAGGTGAATCTATAGTGACCTCTATGGATTCACATGAATCTAGTAATTTTTGTCCATACTCTACATATGTATTAAGAAATACTTGAATGTGAACTCAGTTATTATCATTTGACCTTTGAGATAGTCATAAAAACTTATAATGCCACTAATTCTTATTACACTTACCCTTCTTTTGGACTTAAAGACCCGTGAAATGCAAGAAACTATGCCTCTCAAACACAAGCATCACTTCTTTAATTTTCACAAACCATAAAATTAGAAAATTGTCAAATTGAATACCTCAACAATTGGTCTGGTCTCTCTCAACACCACAAATTGCTTATGTTGAAGTCTTTCCTCACGAGAAACCCCATCAAAGTTCCACTTTTTTGGGCATTCACTAGCTATAATTTCCACCTTAGTTGATAACCACCACCTAACACAAGTTCTTTTTTGCACATTTCTCGTGATACATCTCATGTTTGACAATCAATAAAAATGCACATTAAAAAAAGAAGTTTATTGTAGCGTCCACTTAGAAGGGGGCAAAATGAATGTAGGATCAAATTCTGTGGGGAACCATCTTGTTGACATACATGAAGTCTTGCATGAAGAGGAAGAAGACAAGGAAGAAAACAGCAACATTTCGACGATGGCTGATAAACCAGACACGAAATTTAACAGGCCTACTAAAAATAGAGAAATGAAAAGGCCTCCTAGGAAATTCAGCAGGCAAGTTTCACTAGAGACAGGGTTCTCTGTACTCAATGGAGAGACATCTAAAGATAAAAATGAGCGAAAAGTACTCGGAAGGAGTGGAAAGAGTTTTGGAGGATTTGGTGTCAATGGGACAATTGGTATTGAAGCAAGAAATAAAGGGGATTTCAACATGTTCAGGACTAAATCTACTATTGCTAGGCAATCCTCAAAGATACCACTTAGAAAAGAAAGTGGAATTGAACTTCAGGATAATAATGCTAAAGGAGGACTTGATGATCATGTCAAGAAGAGTGTTCCTGCTGGAAGATACTTCGATGCCCTTAAAGGACCTGAACTTGATCAAGTCAAGGTAATTATCAATACTCCCTCTGTTTCAATTTGTTTGTCTGGTTTTAACTTGACATGTAGTTTAAGAAAGTAAAGAAGACTTTTGAATCGTGTGTCATCAACTAAAGATAAGTAGAATGTACCAAAATGTATATTTAATCTTGTGATATCTTAAGCATGTGCCTTTTATGGACAGTTATCTGCCGTTATCTTTTAGATGACCTAACAGCATAAAAGTATCGATGTTGTTAATATAACAATCTTGTCTGCAGGACTCTGAGGACATTCTTCTTCCAAAAGATGAAAAATGGCCTTTCCTACTCAGGTTCCCAATTGGTTGTTTTGGTATCTGCCTAGGCCTTAGTAGTCAAGCCATCCTCTGGCGTTCTCTTGCTTTGAGTCCTGTCACCAAATTCCTCCATGTTCCACTTTTCATCAACTTTGTGGTTTGGCTGTTAGCCGTGGGGGTTCTAGTTGCGGTCTTCATAACCTACATGTTCAAATGTGCACTGTACTTCGAAGCTATAAAGAGAGAATACTTTCACCCAGTGAGGGTCAACTTCTTTTGTGCTCCATGGATTGTCTGCATGTTTTTGGCCATAGGTGCACCACCTAAAACAGTACCAGGAACTCTTCACCCTGCCATCTGGTGTGTCTTCATGGCCCCAATCTTCTTCCTAAATCTCAAAATATATGGCCAATGGCTTTCCGGTGGAAAAAGACGTCTCTGTAAAGTAGCCAATCCATCATCTCACCTCTCTGTAATCGGGAATTTCGTGGGAGCCATTTTGGCTGCCAAAGTGGGATGGAAGGAGCCGGGAAAGTTCTTGTGGTCAATTGGCTTCGCACATTACCTTGTAGTGTTTGTCACATTATATCAAAGGTTGCCAACAAGTGAAGCGTTGCCTAAAGAACTGCACCCTGTTTATTCCATGTTCATTGCCACTCCAGCTGCAGCCAGCCTTGCTTGGGGTGCTATATATGATGAATTTGATGGCTTGTCAAGGACCTGCTACTTCATTTCGTTATTTCTCTACTTATCATTGGTTGTGCGTCCCAACTTCTTCACAGGATTCAGGTCACTTTCTTGTCCTTGAAATAGAACAGCACAACAACTGAGTTCAAAATTTTTGATAAAAACTTAGTCTTTGCCTGCATAAAATAACTAATATCTTGACACTATCTGCAGATTTTCAGTAGCATGGTGGTCATATACTTTTCCAATGACCACAGTTTCAATAGCAACCATTAAGTATGCAGAGGAGGTTCCTTCTTTCATAACCAAGGCTCTGGCTTTGGCCCTTTCGTTCATGTCAACAACAATGGTCTGCATTTTATTCGTCTCCACCCTTCTGCATGCTTTTGTTTGGAAAACCTTGTTCCCCAATGATCTTGCCATTGCCATAACAAAGAAAAGATACAACAAGGATAAGAAGCCTTTGATGAAGCGTTGGACAAAACATTCGCCTCTTTCATTTGTCACATCAATAGGGAAACATAATTCAGGAGGCAAAGAATGCGCCTCTGATGAGGAGAAATGATGGTAAATCAATAATCACCCTGCATAAATGTATAATATGGAAGTTGGCAGCAATATGTAAAGGAACAAAGTCTTGCCGCACTGAGGATGAGCAACCACAAATGCAGTGACCAGAAAAGAGCAAAATTATTTAAAGGTCAGAGGTAGCCTTGCCTACCCTGTAGCCACTATAGTCAGAATGTAATCCCATCTGTCTGAACTACGACATTAGCCAAAAAAGAGGATTCTATTAAATTTGTAATTTTTTCACATCTTCAATTACTGATACATAATTCATTTAAATCTCTCAAGCATTTAACGGCGTCATCAGGTAGAAATGTTCTTTGAGAGCTCATACACATTGCTCTGGCATGTAAGATTCAAATGCTAGAACAATACTTTCCCCTCATGGAAATAACACAAATCAGAATCAAAGCAAATTAACGAACAAGTTGAACAGTTCCCACTAAACAAAAACTTGCTCATTTTTATTCACATGGTAATTAACATTGCTGTTCGTATCTCTGATGGTTTACATCTGTAGAAAGTGATTTTTACATAAGTTATAAAGCTTCTATATATTCAAATGCACTTGACAATATCAGACAGTTGTTATGTATTGGGGTTGCTACATCCTCTCCTCAGTCTGCCTTTTGAATCAAGCAAAAAGGTGTTCATCGACATCAAGAAATGTGCTATGTTTTGTCCATAAAAAGGCCAAACACCTACAAGTATTCAAATACACCTACTGAGAGATCATATGAGAAGAAATAGCAAAACTCCCCCATGTCACATCTTCAAACCCTCTGAGATTTTGCGATTATCAAGAAAAAAGAAAGCAAAGCTTGTACGTACCTGTTGATTGTGTTAGACTTGACAAACTTCATTTATCCCATATCACTACCGAACTAAATTGGCTTTGCTTTTGAGATCAGCTAGTTTTTCAGTCTCCGTGTGTACCATCTTAAAAAGAAGAATGTTGTAAGCTGATTAAAGTTTATCCTAAATATAGTGCTGAAATTTTGCTGGCTTGAAAAGCCTATTAGAAACATGAATGGAGATGGAAAAAGCTAGCAACCACGGAATAAACAGTGCTCACCTCATGGTTTTGTTGGAAATAAGCCCATCTATTTTCTTTAGAGCCCTTGTACCATAAAGTCATACAAAATCAAAAATCCAGACAATGTTTAACTAAATAAGATGAGAAAAAGAAAATGAAGAAATAAATGGAACCTTTGACAGAAGGGAGGATGGTCTTTGTGCTTTCGATTGCACTCCCACAGCTTGTTGGGGCTCGGATGTAAGAGATAGCTGATTAAAAATAAAGATTAATAACAATTAGATGAGCTACAACACAAGGATAGAACAACTTGTAGTAATTGCTGCAATATTGTGTCCGAAAAGAAACACCAAACATCGCACACTTAGGAACATCAACATGAAGATGTAAAAATATGAACCTTGTTAAACAAATCAATTGGCGGATTATGATGAATCCTCTTTACAGTATGAAAATTGAACTCCTGTGGCAGAGGAAAAGTAATCCATGTGTCATTATTGGAATATTAAAAAGAAAAAAATAACTGAAAAAAACTACACGTGTTTGGATTACCATTGGCACTGTGGTTTCCCTCTTGGTGTTTCGGAACACTCCAATGTCTCCTTTACTTGATAGAATCTACATAGACCAAAAAGTTGTTCATGTTCCAGAACTCCATATATCAAAACTTCCCTATAATCTTTCCTAATGTACCTTTTTATTAAGGGGAAGAGCTTTGAATTTGTAGGCGGACACCGATTCTTCTTGCTTTGGAGCCTCTACATGATTAACTCTGGTATACAAAAGTTCACCCTTCTTAGTCACCAACAACTTTAAAATAATTTATATTTACAAGCATTGACAACCAATAATTAAAACTGAAAAATAAATAAATTGAAAATGTAATAAGACAAACAACATAGAATGTTATGCTGACAACAAAGGCTGCTGCTACTCAACATGCACAAGGATAGAATGTTATGCTGACAACAAAGACTGCTGCTACTCAACATGCACAAGATATCAAGATTCACCTTCTGAATTCTCTATTTCCACATTCCATGGTTGAATTAGTACTGGCTTTCTGCAACACCTGCAACAAAATATTTTATCAATCAGTAATAATAACGCAAACAATTTGAATTCAAATAACCGAATGTCTTTATGAACACTCTTAATTTTATCAACTCCAATAACATAATCAAACTCAAACATAGATTAAGATAGACTCCAAAAAAGATGGTGGGTCATTTGTTAGACTTCACCAACAGTGCAATTAATGTAATATTTTAGGCTGGAAAAAACCATATTGGAAGAAGCCACCAAATAGGGAACTACAAGTTTCCAAATCTGTGATGTTGCCACTAGTATTTTCCAATTTCACTGGTTCAGTCTGTAAGCAAAAATAGAGTAGAGTGTTTGTGCATAAGCACAAACCCCTCGTGATAAGAACAGATATGTAACCTTGTCATTAGTAGAAGAAGAATTGGCAGCAGAAGTTGAAACGGCTGAACGATGTTGCATGGCTCGCTCAGATGTTTTCAAGTGAAATTCCTGAAAACCAAAGTATCAAAGTAGAAATTTTAATTCACTTGTTTGTGAAATTATCATTACAATCAATGTAATACGTGGGAAGTCATGGAATATAAGTGACTAGTCTCATAGCCATAGGGCAATCTTAGCAAAGACACCAGTCTGAATCCTTACTTGAAACTGCGGAAGTTGTGGATTACTTCTTTTTGGGGGCAAAGAAGGACCTTCAAAGATCTGTGAGATAGAAAACTGTCAATAACAGGCAGAAGAGGCAATTGCCTCAAAGAAACTACGCTTACTAACCTTTCTATTCAGTGGAAGAGCTTTGAATCTACGTATAGCTGGCGGCAGCAAATTTTCTGCTTCTTCATGACCTTTTGGCCTGAAATTGAAACATCATGCTAAAATGTTGACCACAGATTTCAAACAGGATAAGATAACTGAAACCAGTAAATGAGGAAAACCTTGCTCTTTGTGCTCTATGAGTTGTTTGAAGTGCAGGCTCTCTAGGAATAGTTATCCTGGGCTTCGCCAATATGTTGTTGCCATCAACTTTTCCATCCTGCAAGATAGTTCCACAAAATGTGTCAGAACTCAGTCAGAAAATGCAGTCATCACCAAAAGTTTAACATGGTTAAGGTTGATAAACCCAGATCTCTAGAGACTAGGGATTACACATAACTTTGAACTAGAGACATTATTCAGCCCCCTCAA
The DNA here is from genome assembly GCA_038996855.1 of Solanum aculeatissimum. Lineage (NCBI taxonomy): Eukaryota > Viridiplantae > Streptophyta > Magnoliopsida > Solanales > Solanaceae > Solanum > Solanum aculeatissimum. The sequence goes on along the minus strand of JBCEWC010000372.1, from coordinate 26,829 downwards.
TAGTGGACCTGGCCAACAGTTGAATACTAAGGCAAACATTACTAGTGACATCTTTTAAGTAAAAAATATGGGAGCTCGCACTTTGAACAACTCAAATCAACAAAAAATGCCATAGGTATAGGGAAAATATAAAAGAGTCAACATGATCAAATGTAGCAGTAGAAGCAAGATTTTGTCCCTTTTTTTGTATAAATAAATGCATAGGGAAGGTTAACTCAACAAAAGATATCACAGATGAAGGGAAAATATAAAGGACAGACATGACAAGAACAATGGAAACAGATACTCACTAAAAGTCTTTAACTGTACAGGCAGGAAGACTCTTAACTTTTTTTCTGAGTAAATAGATATAGAATAGAGAGCAAATACTTACTCGCTTAGGTGCCTTGTGAACAAAACTAAATACAGGCTTCGCTTCAGCAACCTGTAATGCAGAAAAAGATATTTTTCATGAAAATTTGAGCACCCTAGCATCAGAGGGATGCTAAAAGTCCATAAACACGTAAACAGAACTTGAGCACTAAAAGGAAGAGATGAAGCATTTGTGTAGTTCTCGAGATTGCACAGCTAGAAAAGAACCTTGGTCTAGTGATTAGATGTGAAGAACAAGTAATGTTGAAAAATTACTTTTTTGGCAAGGGTCGTATTTTTCTTCTAGAAAGAATGGAAACCTTGTATAGAATTGTTTTGTCCACTTCCATTACTTAGAAAGGTTAAAATTCCAACATGTAATACTTCCCTGTGTAAAATCTTAACCTCTAAATTTTACTCAATTAATTTGCAACAGATTTAACTCCACAAATTCATAGAGTTGATTCTGGTGATGTAAAAAGAAATGCTTAAGTGGAGGTAAGTAAAGAATAGATGAACATACTCATTTATTGGTATGGAATAATGCAGAGGAGAAGAAAGAAAAATCCGTAGGGAAGAAAATACAAATGATACCTTCCGTAGATGGCCACTCTCAAGCTTTTGTCTCTTGGCAGCTTGAGTCTCGATCACAGTTGAACTTGTTCCATTTTTTTCCACCAAAAATGTGGGTAACCTAGCATACAAGAGAAAAGTTTTCAAAGAGACCACAAACCAGTAAAGTATTTAGAAGTGGCAGTGATGAGCAGCTATATGATCAAACAAGGTCATTCCCAACAAACTACATGCTAAGTTGCAAGAGCTTGCTTACCATTCACCAAAAGGTGGAATTAAAAAAACAACAAAACATATTTAGAAGATCTCCCACTGTTTATAGATTTGCACGTCCTTGCTCTTGGAAAATTTTAAAAAGATCACCAGAAAAACACTAAAAAAATTGGTCTGCACTTAAACACAGAATGCGAAGAAAATCAGGAATGATGCATGCATCAGAAAGAAAGATACTAGCATGTTAGTACCAACCTCGATTCACCAATTGGACGAGGTAGATTTTGTTTGGCTAAGTGACTTGCGGTGGGTTTCATGAGGGTTGAGCTCCTGGGACAAGATGGCTTCCCTGCGCACTTGGTTTTACCTCCTGTGGCACCTTTAGCCATGTGATCGTAGAAAGTCAGCCCTGCCAATCCATGGCATCAGATATAAATGTGTACTATAAGGGTTAAAAGACACCTCGATACCTACTGTAACATGGATGCATGGAAAAACTGTTGTACTATCAGCAATGCCCATTCAAAAATCATATACTTATCACACAATTGACCTACTTGAGTCATGACAGGACAAGTACATGTTCTAAATTTTATGGGTAGAATATTAATCATGTCATAGATATTTCTTCAAGACAAACATTAAATTCAGTCATTTACAATTGTCAAAGCAAAAATTATAAGCACCTGAAGGTAGCTGTCTCAGTTGATTTAAAAGTTTCTCGGCATTGCTAATTTCTAAGTTAGCAGAAACTCCTGCATTTTTGCCCTCGCCTTCTGTAAAATAAAATCAGAAAGGAAACTTGAGTATATCAGAATGAAACCTCTTTTTCAGTGCCTGCAGGCATAAAGATAAAGGTGGCAGTATTCAATTTATGCTGTTAAGGTAGGAATGCCCCCTCTTTACATGCATATGGATGCCAATGAATCATGACTTTCAACTTCCTTGTAACCTTTTTAATTACACAAGAACAAAATTAAAAAAGCTTGATGGATTTCCCAGTTGCCATATATCAATGACAACATCTTACTTCATCTAAAAAAAAGCTTGATGGATTTACACTAGCAGACAGCAGGTCCCTTTGGGAAAGATTTAAATCAGTAAATAGAACTGGTGACGGAGACATAATGACGGGGGAACACCAATTAAGTTCGGCATGAGGTACTATTCACATTTGTTTGCATATCATTTTGGTACATGAAAATTATTGTTTCTTTTTTTTCATTTTTTTAAAAATTAGGAGTAGGAGAAGGGGAAATGGGGAGGGGGATTACAATGTGGGAATCAAACCTTCACCAACAAGGTGGGAGTTCAGGTAGTCAACCAACTGAGCTACTAAGATTCCCTATAAAAATTATTGTTTCGTCTTGCCATTTGTGCATTATTTTTGGGAGACAAATCCTTTTGTAACATCCAAAAAGCAAGTGAGTCATACCATGGGCCAAAGGGAGGAAACAATTACAAGTAGTATCAACATCAGCATAAGAAAGCTGGGGTGAATCATCAAATCTTGCTTAAAAGTAAAGTAAACAACTAGAAAAAACACTTGTTCTTTTTTAATAAACAAAAAACCACATAAAGCAGAAGGACCAGGTGTGATAAATAAACCAGTTTTATCACAACTAGGTGAAGGAACCAAATGTTCCCTTCACCTTCTATTTATCAAGAGCCACAATCAATGTCAAGAAGTGGCTTGCACCTCGGTAAATTAACTTCTAAAAGCAAAGGTTCAACACCAATGAAGGATCACAATACATATCCCCTTATAACAGCAGAGCACAAAATTCAAGTAAAAGATAAAGAGGTATAACTTATAAAGAGGCAGGATAAACACCTCTTATTACAGCAGGAACCTCTTGCTCGACCTCTATATCAGAATCACTATCAGACATACTCATGTTCACCTCGACTTTGGATTTTGGAGATACATTAATGTTTTCCAGCAAAACATCCTCCTTCGAAATTAACCTAGTGACAAAAGCTTGAACAATAGAGAACAAATACATTATCAGTCATAGTGTTCCATAAACAATGCTCTTGTACAGAATTGATAAACCAACACAAGTGAAGTGTATGATCCAACTTTTATACTGGAATGGCTCCAACACAAGTGGAGAGTATGATCCAACTTTTATACTAGAATAGCGTTTAACCTTAGGCATGTCAGGCAGGTCCTTTACCAAAATGTAAGCAAAGTACAGCCAGAAAAGAAAACAGTGTCATATAATTGCTCAGTACATCAAAGAAAATAGTATAGATGAGATTCCAGCTCATTTATTAGAAAGTAGCTCCCATAGCAGAGAGTCAGAGACATAGCTCTAAACTAAAATTTTCCACAAAAATGAAAATAAAAGAGATGAGAAAACATTGAATTTTCCTATATACTACCATAGTTACGTTACTAGGATATGGAAATAGCCTCTTCCCAGAAATGCAAGAGTAAGGTTACATATAATAGACACTTGTGGTCAGGCTTTTGCTGGAGCACAGTCCATAAGAGAGTTTAGTGCACCAGCTGTCCTATTACTACCTTAGTTAGAAAAACAAAAATATTTTTAAAAACAGATGAACAGAAAAAGTTTAAAATTCTGTCGGGAAAAAGCGAAAAATACAAAACATATAAAGTGAGAAATATAGCATTAGCATCATCGCAACAGAAGAAGTTGATCCTAAAGTGACCTGTGAGTCACGGGTTCTGACTTCTGAATCATACAAACAGCTTCGAGGCAAAAATGCAGAAAACACAAACAATGCAAGGTCTAATCTAATCGCTTTAAGGCAACTGAAGAAATACAGCTAGAAATCGCAGGAAAATGAAATACAAGTTCTAATAAATCAAATAAACACCAAAACTATCAAGCAGAAAAAATAAATAAACACCAAAATTTAGCACCGGAAAAAAAATAAGCAAACTTACGAGAAGGAGGATAGCTTCCGGCAGATTCAAACCAACTCTCAGCTTGACAAGTCTCAGGCAAAGACTCATCACAACCTAAATCAAAGTAACGAGGCGCATCAAACTCGTAATCGAGGTCAATCTCCACCGCTGTAAACGTATACTCAACTATATCCTCCATCTCTTCCTCCATTTCTCCCATCGCACAGTCTCCGATAACCGTCGATTTTGAAACAAACACTAAGCGTGATTTCTCACGCAGCGATTGTGATCTTGAGCAGCGAGATATGGAAAAAGAACACTGGAATCGATGATAATGGAGAAGGAAAAAGCCCTATCAGTGCATAGAAAAACGAGAAATAGTTGGAAGAAGGAGAAGAAGAGAAGAGACGTAACTATTCATGGAGATTTGGGAAGAGAAAAAAGGAGTAGTACTATTTACCAGTAAGTAGTGAGACTTGTTGGTAGCGGCGACTGATTACGTTCAGAAAGATCCGAATTTTTGAAAAGATGGATATGGGCGGGGTCCGATTAGCTTGGGCTAAATAACGTTAGAAAACTTTTTATGCTTTGACGACTGTGCCCTTCTCTCTTTTTATGTTATCTTTTGAGTTAAATTTCTCTAGTAGTAATACTACTTACATTTATAACCCTTGTCCGGTTAAGTTTGCGTGCATCTTATCATATTCCCTTCATTATGTTTAGGTCAAATTATATGAATTTTGTTTAATATTTTGATATGTATTTTTTTATCATATTAATATAAGAAAAATTATAACTTATAATATTTTTTGTATAGTTTTCAATCATTCAAATTTTAAATTTAGCTACTTCAATTTAACTTTGAAGTTTAGTCAAGTTAACCTTAAAAAGTGAAACAATAACAAATAAAAGTGAACAAAGGAAATAGGATATATTTTACTTTTTATTAGCAATAGATATCAGATAATTTTGTCCATCAACATTAAGAGACAAGAAGAAATCAGTTAATATTTTTGCTTTTGTTGTTTGAATGAAGAGACGTGATCCTTTTGTATTCAAGGACAGATGGTATTAAATAATGAAAATATTAGAGGAATCATAATTTTAGAACTATAATTATGTTGTTAGATACTTCATTTTATTTTGTCATCAGCGTTTGAATCTAAATCTATGCTAAAGAGAAAGATATGTTCATTAATAAGAGATGTACTGAATTTCAAAAGCGGAGAATATCTAGAAAATCATTCAAAAATCATGCAGAGCATTGTCAAGTAATTTTCAACAAAAAGCTCCAAATTATCATATCATTTCGTCAGAATAAACGGATGTGAATTTTTGAAATTTAAAAAGAGATGGGGATTGGATTGTCATTTCGAGGGGCAAATAGGATAATTTGTTTGTCTTTGGGCAGAAAAGCCAAGTCCCATTGGAGTTTGAGCTCTGTTTCGGGCGGCTCAAAACTGTCAAAACTAGTCTGAGAATTTTGACATGTGTTCACTTTTAACCCCCTATGTTTCAATTTAATTGCGACTTTACCCCTTAACGGTTTGTTCGTTTGTCAGGTTTTCGAACCTGGGCCCCTACAGGACTTCTCTAATTCAAATGAAAAGTATTTTTAAATCATCAAAGAAGTGGATCACAAGTACCTATTATTTTATTCTAAAATATATAGTGACAATTTAATTGAATATGAAATCTTGGATATCAATTTGACTTTTATATTATATGGTGAGAAAAAAAAATATTGTGAATGCAAAACCCACCAATTATGTGAAAGGACATGATAGTCAGATGCACAAAGCATTTTAGAGGAAAAATCGTAATCAAATTGATTTACTATATCATTCATATTTTATGTGTATTGTTAATTATGGTTATTTTACTCTGTCTTTAACTCAAACTGATTTCAGTTGATAATGTTAGATTTTTGCCATGAGTTTCATACTACAATTAGGGATTTCCTTATTTGGCAAAAAAAAATTCTAATAAGAAAACGTTTATGACTCTATAAATATAGGTTCATTCACAATGTAGTCATGAGGGTGAGAGCTTTATGCAGGGAGAGAAACGGTGAGTCACAAATGTTAACATGACAATTGTGTGAATCTCTTCGTAGTCCGAGTGAGTTGGTGAGGTTATTTCTTTCGATATTTTGTATTCTCTTTTATATAATGAATTTTTCATCTTCTCTTGTGGATGTAGGTCGATTGACCGAACCACGTTAAATTATTGTGTTTCTTTATGATTGTTTCTCGTTTATTTTCATAGTTATGATCTTTCGAGACTATTTTGCTAGCTTCCGCATAATACTTGAATCCTGTTAGTCCTAACAGATAATGTCATTTAGCTTATTATAGTTGAATCCTTAAATTTTATGAACATTTTGATTGAAAGATTTCAAATGAGGGATTTATTGTAGATGTTAGTGGTCATGCAATTACACCTACTTGGGAAGAAAAGTCTAATAGAATACCTTTCACCTTGCTCATTTATGTCTTGGCTCTATAAGGTAAAGGCATTTACTAGGGTAGACTTGTTTGGAAGTGAAATCAAATTTAGAATAATAGTTTTAGCAATTAATACTATGAAAATTATGATGTTCTAGGCTACCTTTATAGTGTAAAATCTAATAAATATATTGGCATTTGGTTGGTAAAATTTACCAATACAACATCAAAAGAAACATTCATTTATTTCCTTAGGTGTGTATTACTCCAAAAAAATAATTCATAAATATAATTCATGATTTAATTCTTCTTTTGTGGGGTCGAGAGCAGTAACGGATTCAAAATTTTCAAGCAGGGGGTTCAAAATGTAAGTATACATTTGTGAACTAGAGTGCAAAGTACAAACTCCAAAAAGAGATTAATGTCAATACTTTTCAAGCACGTTTTTACTGTACACCAACAAAAATTAGGCAGTTTAGCTCAAGTTGCTCAGTCTAGTATCACTAGGTTATCTCTGCTCTTTGATTTAGATCGTTCAAAATTAGTGCATGTACGAAAATTTAGAAAATCTATTATATATATATATAGTATATTTTTTTGTCGAGACGGTTCAAGTGACCCTCTTGGTGCCCACATAGTTCCACCCCTGTCCCCTGGTAGGGAGACCATTTCGATATATTATTCGTGAAACTTTATATTACTTTTGCAAGGTAGGAAGATCATTTCTACTACATTATATGTAAAATTTACTCCTACTTAATTTTTTGGGAATAAAAATATCATTTTTAATAGATTTTCGACTCAAAAAAAATATATCCAAATCACGTGGTCAAAAGATATGACATGAAATATATTCATTTATTTTCTCATTTAAGGTACCTCTTAGGATTCTCTTCTTTTCAGGTCAGAAAGTTACCCCACGGTTTTACCTTTGTACTCCATTGGGTAATTTTAACTTATTGTTTTGTCTTTTTCTTTTCTGTTTTTTTTTTCCCCTCTCTATTCTAACCATAATGGTCAAAATTAAATAAATGCAATAGTTCTTTTCATTTAATTTTGATATCATTTTTATGATCTAAAAATAGAACTGTTAAATGCATATTATTAGAAAATAAATTCTCAAATATAATTGCCCATACTAAACAGCTCCAGATAAATCATTTCAAAGGGTCAAAAACAAATTTTCAAATAAAAATGTTATAGTAAATCGTGATTTCAGGATAATTTGAGGAGTTTGGGCCAAATGCAATACAACAAACTCAATGTTGGGCCAAAATCATTATGTATATCATAGGAGAATTTATCTATATATATATCATATTTAAAAAATATTTATCATTTATAGTAATATACAATAATAACATACTCAATGGAATTCCACAAGCGAGGTTTGGAGAGGGTAGAATATACGTAGACTTTATCGCTACCTCACAAGGTAGAGAGGATCATTTATAGTAATATAATTTTAATATATATATATATATATATATAATTTACTTTTAATATATAATGCAGATCATTTATCAAAATATAAGTTTAATATATTTTAAGACACTTATAATATTGCATGCAAGATTACTTAATGTAATGCATTTATATTACGTGCATAATTTATTTTTAATATATAGTGCAGTTTTTTATCAAAATAATCATAATGCATTTGAATACTATAATACATATATATTACACATATAATTCATTTTAATACATAGTGCAGTTTCTATAAATGATAAATATTTTTCAAATATGGAATATCTAAGTAATAAATAAAAAAAAATATTTAAAATAGTAAATATTTTATAAAAGGGATTCAAAAAGATAATTATTCCTATGCAATATTGGTCAAATCCTTTTTATTAAAATTAAGACATCTAAAATATAGATATATTCAAATACAAAAATATTAGTATATTAATTTCTAGATATTTATCTTTTTAACATTTAAATGTATAAAATTTGTCATTATTTAATAACTAATAAATATAAAATGCTAATTTTATAATGTTATATCAACAAAATAACAAAAATTATATAACAGTTAATAGTGGTGATGAGTAACAATGGTGATTGTAGGTGTCATTTGGAATGATGGATGTCGGTTGTAAGTAGCAATGGTCCGTGGTGGAAGAGACTCCTCTCCATTTCCTTTCTTTCAATTTTTTTCAAGTTCTTATCTTGATAACTGACACATGACATAAGTTAAATTTTAATGACTAAGATTTAATTGACTTATGCCATTAAATGGAGAGAGAAAAATGGTCAATTAAATCTTAGCTATTAAAATTTAATTTATGCTATGTGTCAACCATCAAGATAGGAACTTGAGAAAAATAGAGAGAAAGGAAATTGAGAAGAGCCTTGTCCACTTTAACTAGCTAGTAGTTGTAAATAGTGATAGTTGCTAATAATTGTGGTGAATGATAGTGATAGATAATGGTGAAGACGAATAATGATTGTGATTGATACTTATGATTATCGCTAGTGAATGCTAAATATTATTGTACTGATAATTGTAAATGATAGTTAAACATTTATGATGGTTATGACTTAGAGTAATTATTGTGGTTGAGATAGTAATACTATCTCTGTCCCATATTATAAGAGCATTTTTCTATAAATATTTGTCCTATATTATATGGATACTTACTAAATTAGGATGAAATTAATTATTTTTTTTCATTTTACCCTCAACATTAATTAGTGCATTAATGATTTTTTCTAATTTAATTTAATGTATATTAATATAAATGAAGGGTAAAATGGTAAAGTCTACTAATATATTAATATTTTTTTAATAATCGTGTAAAATAAAAAGTGTCTTTATAATATGGGACGGAAATAGTAATTATTTATGTGAGCAGATACAACGACGATAATTGATAGTAGTAATGTTTTAATTTATCATTCAATACTTATACCTATAAAGTAAAATTACCCACAACCTCCTAATTGTTATGATCATAATATATGAGTGTTTAGTGTAGTTCAAAAATTAATTAAAACTATTTTAGATAAATATTTTCATTTGAAGAAATTCAATAAAAATCTAGCCGTACACAAACACAATCCTGGCAAACGCAGAGTATACATAATAAGGAATAATTAAAAAGGGATAATGACAAGAACTTCACAAATTTTGCTGGATGGTGTGAGACATAAAGTAATGTTTTTCATATTTAATAATTATTATTTTTCATAATTAAATATTAATTTTTTAATATACTTTTTCCGTTCATTTTTATTTTTCACTATTTCGTTATTTTGATGGCACATAGTCAATATGATTCAAACTCTTTAGCTGAATTTGGTTTCTAACTTTGGAGACGGAGAGAAGAGAAAACTGTAAAGAAAAGAGGAACTTCTTGATATTAGAACCCTGCAGGACCTAACCAAAAATAAATAAAAACCATGAGTACGATTTGTTTATAAATTAAAAAATAATAATAACTCCAATTATAATTCAAAATTGAAGGAATCGACTCGTTTATTCTATTTAAATGATGTGACACTCGTAATTTTTGAATCCTGGATCCGTCTCTGAAAATAGTTAAGAATTCTCTATTCCTAATTATTTGTCTCTTTTGTTATGAGCATCCGGCGACGTAAAAATTCTGTATTAATTAAATTTTAATATAAATATCAAATATCAAATGTAAAATAATTGCACAAAAAGGCAATAGAGCAGGGTGGGACAGTTGCAAGTTCAACTTTAACTTGCAATTACAGTAATCTATCATGCCTCGTATAATATTTTTGCTTTCGTCCCGTCCCATCTAGCAATTTTTAAATTTTTTGGCATTTCCTCTAATTACACTGTAAATTAAATTCTCGAAAAATAAACAAAAATGAATTAAAATATATTTAGGCTAAAACATAAATATCTCACTTTTTTTACGAAACATTAAGTCACTATGACATAATCTACACTAATCCAACAATAATACTCTTGACTTGTCCCCTCCAGAATACAACAGTCTGATAGCGTCGTATAATTCAAATAACACTGAATTAGTTGAAAAGTCTAAAACTTCATAAAAGAAACATTTTCCTTCAACATATAAATATTATCATTTATATAGTATTATCTCAACTTTCTTTTTCACTATTCTACACTTCACTACACACTACAATATTTTTCATACTTCTCATTTTTCTTGTCTTTTTTTTCACAAAAAAAGAAACATTTCTATTTATATGTGAGAAAATTTTCTTTATCTTAAACAAAAACAAAGTGGATAATAATGTAGGTAAATAAACGAAGAAATTATACCTTGGAGGTTACATGAGTTACAGTGTATAATAAAGTAGAAGATAACTAAGTGGTTATATAAGTTACAAGAACTAACAACTATTTCTATCACAATTTATATCTACTAATTTATACATTTAATATTTTATATTTAATAATAAGATGCAAAAAAATAATCTAATTTCTTAAATGAAAAATAAAATAAAGTGAAGGATATTGAAAAAGAACATGGTACCACGTGACAATTAAGGAGAGGCTTTACTTATAGATCCCAAAATGCCCTAGATCCAAAAAAATATATAGTATAACCACTATTAATATTTGTGGCTCCAATGTATAGGACTTGAATATTCCTCTTATCTTATGGTCACATCAAGCCATTGGAGCATAATAACATAAAATACATATGTAGAAATTGTTAAAAAAAAAATTAAAATATATTAATTATCAAATGCATAATTTTAGATATGTTTAATGCTAGAGAACCTTTAAACTCATTAAATTTAAATAATATTCCCCTGTTCACTTTTATTTGTCACTGTTTTTGCTTTTCGAGGTCAACTTAACTAAACTTCCAAACTAAATTTAATATTTGAAATCTAAAATTTAGATGGTTGAAAACTATACAAAAAATGTTATAACATCTTAAAGTATTAATCAAAGTTCATACAGTTTAACCTCGATAAGTGAAATATTAACAAGTAAAAGTGAACAGAGGGAGTATGCATATCTGTTTTTATGATCATTCATTCTTATTATTGAATGATAAGGATGAAGTCAGAAGCTCGAATACAAATTCATTTAAATCTAGTAATGTTTTTTCTAACGGTATACAAATTTAAGAATGACTCTTTAGATAGATGATGATAAGAATGGTCTTTGGTTGGATTATTGGTCTTTTTATGATTTCTAGCTTTGTGGTTTACAATTAAGATTGGAAGATGACAAAGAATAAGATGGATCTTTTTTTTCCTTTTGTCTTTAAGCAATAGTAGTGTTTAGCTATGAAATTAAACTTGTTGATGATGACCAAATGATGGCCACATTATTGACTTTACTTTGGGATCTCAACTCATTAAACAACATCATATTCTACTTGTAGATTAGTACTATGTTGTCATCACCACATTAAAGAAATGATGGATCACTTTTGGCATGTTTACTCTCAAAGAGATTTTAACTCTTTAAGAACTACTTCATCCAAAAATAAATAAATATATTGTTTTATCTATAAATAAAAAAAATTGTCCAAAATAAGCATCTATATAGAGAAAGATATTTTGGTCAATGTGGCAATTAAGAGACTTTAAAGGGAAAATTAATGTTGGTTTGTTTGCAATATATTTTAAATATTGAAATCTTAATTATTAAAGTTATTTATTTTTAAAAATTTAAATCTTATTAAATGGACTAGAATAATTAAAATACCTAATAAAGTCTTAACTCATCAAGTTATTTGTTTAAAAAAAATTTGCAATATGTAAGTTCACCAATTCTATTTATTTATCGCTATCGTTATTGCTCACCATAATCAACTACCACTGTTCACTACCTACAATCATCATCCTCAGCTTCAATTACAATCACTGTAATCAATCGTCGCTACCACTAGTCATCATTTTACAATAATCACCAACAATCATTATTATCACATGTCCACACCAACTATTAATAATTATCTACAATTACCTCCGTTAGTCATCGTTATATATCGTCAACCATCGTCATCATTAATTATCCACTTTAGTTGTCACCATCAATGTTAACTTACGATCCATAAAGTCATCATTAGCCAACATCATCCCAGTTGATATCATAACCACCATTGTTAGTCATCACCACCACCAATCGTGTCATATAAAATTTTAAAAACATTTTATTGATACAATATTAGAGTAATTTAGTACTTTATTGGATCTTATACTCCCTGATATTTGAAATAAAATAAAATTTTATATATTCAAATATTCAAAAAATAAACAATCTTAGTTATTTAATATTCATACATCCAAAGGCAAAGCCACCCTTGACCGAGGTATTTCGTGGGAAAATTATATTGTATATATAGGTCAAAATTTGATTTAATAAATATTTACATCTCTTGACATAAATTAAATGTTTACTCGAGATCATGTGTTTTATGTTCGATAGTAATATAATATATTTTTATTTTATACCCCCTGTTAAAAAAAGTGAGTTCGCATATTGATTGAGATATTCATTAAGCGTGAACCTTTGGGCCTTGGGCAGTGACTAGTGAGCTAGGCCCCACGGCAAATCTCAACAAACTCGGTGCCACAAAACAAGCAAAAGACAAACCGCGAAAAATCAAAATTTTCTTGAAAATTTCTCTTTGATAAATATACTATTTTTTCAAAAAATAATTGAAAAATCAGTCACAAAAAATAGAGGAAATTAAAAAAACTTTAGGCGGACAAAAAGATAAAATACGGCCAAACTCTTTGCCACCATTTTCTCCAAATCTCTTCTCCATCACTCACCTCTCTTTGTACTCTCCGTCCACCATCGCCGCGGCTACATAGCTCAGTGACGTCATATTCTGACAAGGTGACGTCTTCCCCTCCACCACCAGCACCACCATCCACCATGTCACAGTTATGACAAGGTCACGAGACCGTTCACCAACCAGAACAACAAACGTTTCAACTGGCGGCGGCGGAGGAAGCGGCAGAGACGGAGGAGGAGCCACGACGGCGATGAGGGTGATAGTACCCTTACAAGGTGTAGTACAAGGTCGGGGTGGTCTTTTCTTGGGTTCGGTTATACCCTGTGCTCTTTTCTATTTCTGGCAACTTTACCTTAAACGAAATCGTTCTTCCGGCGGCGAAAATAACGGCGAATCTAGGGCTCCGTCGAGGTCGCCATCGTCGACCCATTTGCCGGAAGTGTCATCTGGGTCTGGGTTACAGAGGGTTCATTCACGTATTTTACTGTCACCGAAGGGAACTACTGGGCAATCTCAGGTATCTGCCAGAGCTAATTCGATTATTTCCAAACTAACTGATAGTAGCCCTTACTATGTTGGATTGAAAAGAGCTTCTGAAGACCCTTATGATGAGTTAAGTAATCCAGATGGTGTTATTCAGCTGGGATTAGCAGAAAACAAGGTAATAATTTTGAATGTTTGGGTATTTTGAACTGTGACAAAATGGAAAACATTACATTCCTCTCCAATTTTTGGAATCATTTTCTGTAGAAAGCATTTCCTCCATACCAAATGCAGTACATTTCTTGCTGAGGAATTGAATAGTTTCCTTTCTTTTATTTGTTGTTTTGACCATTTTGAGTTTTGTCTCTGTTTGTATCGTCATAGCTATCATTGGATTTAGTTCAAGAATGGCTAGCAGAAAATGTGTCAAGCTGGATGATGAATCAAAACTCGAGTATAAGAGGGATAGCTACTTATCAGCCATTTGACGGGTTGTTGGAGTTGAAAATGGTAAGCTTTTTAATTTATCCTTGCACACTACTAGTGACTTGTTTGTTGATATGATGTCCATGTATTGGATATCCTTTGTTTTCGTTAGGGATTGTCCTTCTTAAACTAATAAAGTAGTAGTAGTTGTTCATATGGTTATAATTTCACAGGCTAGAGAATGAAATTGAACAAAAAGTTTACTTGAAAAAGTTTGTAAAACTTAAAGTTGTTAATTTGAATTAAGACTTTATAGGAATAAATCAATGCGATGCCTATTTGAGTGGAGTTAATTTATAGTTGTAACCAAGGATGAGCTCATGTCATGTCTCATGTCCATATGCTTCCTATATCAATTATCACCTATCCACTAGTTCAGTGTGCTTTATAGCTGGTTTAATTTGAAATGTGAACCCCTGATGTGGGATTGGTAATGGCATTTGACAATTCCAAAATTTCCTATCGCATATAAAGGTATTGTATGTCCTGTCTTGAGCTTTCTAAGTGGTTGGATTGACTTATTTTTAGTGGCTTTTAAACATTTTTTAAGTTTTGGAAGTGTTTGGGTAATATAAAAAATACTTTAAGCACTTTTTTAAAGTTGAAAAAGTACATAAAAAAGCTAAAAGCCAAAGTTGGAGTTTCCCAACTTTTGGCTTTAGACTTATAATTCACTTTAAAAAAGTCAATCCAAACACGCCCTTAAGAACAAACATAAGGAGAAGCAATGAATAAGCTTACTTTCCTTTTTCAGTACCAATTAACTTCTGAAAAGTTTGTCAAAACTTTAACTTCTATGCTGTTGATGCTAAGCATCAATTGGAAAAATAAACACGGGTCTGAATGTTTTGATTTCCTTCTTGAGCTTTTGGAGCCCATTATTGTCTAATAAAAGAGGATAAAATACAAATGATAGGAAAATTTTGAAACCTGAAATGTGTTTGACCAGCCAAAGCATCGAAACTGTATCCAGAGGGATGGGGGAATTTTTTTGTATAATTTTGTTGTAAATATCTTCTCCTACTTGAGCATTACATTGGTAAAACTTGAGTTGGAAATGCATAATTATCGTTGATCTAGCTCAGATATTTATGTTGTTACAGCATTTGATGATTGTCTGTGGTGATGTTTTTCCTGACCAGAACAATCGATCCCTTGCAGTGTGATGAAAAAATCTAGTTTCGATGCTTCAGCACATAAGAGAAAAGTTTATGCTTTATTCTGCATGGTTTTCGTTATAGGCAAGTTAAAAATGAATAATGGACTCAGTTGTTCTTAGAGGTGGCTTTGTTATTTCATTGGTAAATACTCATCTCGATACTCATCACTGTGTAACCTGTCGAAGGATCTATTGCTAGTTTTGTAGTACCTGTTGAAAATGGAAGGCAATTTTGGCCTCTTTGAAATATGAGTGGCTACCTTTGTCATCAGGTATCCTATGGCTGGAAGATGATCTGGTGAATTCACCTTTTAAAATTGGGGGTTTGAATTGTATAATAGCAATATATGAAATCTTCCTTGAGCCGCTATGAATATCGATTCATAAAAACAATGTGTGTGTGTGTGTTTTGTTTTGATTCTACATTATAAATGGTATCTCTTTGAATTGATTTTCATGTTTTCTCGCCTGTATGCAGGCTGTGGGAGAATTTATGTCTCAAGCTGTGGAGAGATCAGTGTCCTTCATCCCCTCACAAATGGTTCTTACTGGTGGTGCAACTCCTGCGCTTGAGATACTGAGCTTCTGCCTAGCTGATCCTGGAAATGCTTTTCTTGTTCCCTCACCATATTATCCTGAGTGAGTTTTATTCTCCTTTCCAAAGAAATTTCGGTCTTTTGGTCATTTTTACGCATTTATTGTAAATGAGCTCAACACGTTTGCAGTCTTGATAGGGATGTCAAATGGAGAACTGGAGTGAAGATTATTCCCGTTCCTTGCCGCAGTGCAGACAACTTTAGCTTGAGCATTGATGCTCTTGACCGAGCTTTTAACCAAGCTAAGAAACGTGGTCTTAAAGTACGAGGGATTATCATTTCTAACCCCTCGAATCCTGTGGGCAATATTTTCTCTAGGGAGACACTTTATAACCTCTTAGACTTTGCAACTGAGAAAAACATCCATGTAATATCCAATGAAATCTTGGCAGGATCAACTTATGGAAGTGAAGAGTTTGTCAGCATAGCAGAGATAATTGATAGCGAAGATTTTGACCGGAACAGGGTACACATTGTGTATGGTCTCTCTAAGGACCTCTCTCTTCCTGGTTTCAGGGTAGGGGTCATCTATTCTTGCAATGAAAATGTTCTAGCTGCTGCTAGAAAATTGACAAGATTCTCATCCATTTCAGCGCCAACACAGCATTTACTCATCCAGATGCTATCAGATGCAAAGTTTATAAACCAATTTATCAAAAAGAATAGAGAGAGGCTAAGAAGGATGTCTTCTCTGTTTGTCAGTGGATTGAAGCAGTTGGGAATTGAGTGCACCAAAAGTAGCGGGGGCTTCTATTGTTGGGCTGACATGAGCAGGTTAATTCGGTCGTATAATGAGAAGGGTGAGATTGAGCTTTGGGATAATCTACTCAATGTAGCTAAGATCAATGCTACTCCGGGTTCTTCCTGCCACTGTGTTGAACCTGGATGGTTCAGGTTATGTTTTTCGACATTAAGTGAGAAGGACATTTCTGCAGTTATGCAACGTATTCAGAAAGTTTTGGAGATACGCAAGTCTCTGAGTTAAGTTGCTAGTGATACGACCCCTTACAGTAGTCAACCGTAGCCAAAGGTCCAGAACTTCTGCCGAGATTTTAAGGGTCGCGTGTTATGTTAATGGATCCATAAGTTATCAATGTCCGGATAATGAGATCAGGATGCAGCACCAGGAACTAAATGCAGAGAAAACAAAAAAAAGTGCCAGATTGTAAACAGAAGATTCCCGGAGTGTGTTCTTGGTCCTCTCCCACTTTGCCATGTTCACAAATGCATTCCTCCTCCCAGTTTATGGATTTTGAAGATAGGTAAATTAGCAGTCAAAGTTGATGCAAGGAACTACGTATAGCATGTAGAAATGGTTTCAAATGAAATTCATTTCAAAATTCTTTGTGCATAGTCAATAAATAAGGTCATAAATCTTATTTTCTTATTATTTCTCATTGTTGTATAGTTACAGGTAGATGTATGGACTCATTATTTGTTCACATTCATTCTTATTGTAGCACTAGATAATGTTTTTTCAGAAATGAATTGATTTCTTTCATACATTTAAAGGTTGATATATACTTGTCAAAGAGGAAATTCTCATCAACTTAATGGTAGCAGTAAGTGGACAGCAATATTGTATGGTTATATATAAAGCAGTTGTCAAGCTGCAAATGAGACATCAAAATGCCTTGGCATCTTACAGGAAAAGAATTGACTTTATTGTAAACTTACAATGACCAATTGGTTGAAAGAATCACAAATCAAATACAAAAGAATCTTCTCTTTGTACCAAAAGCTGTCACCTCCTAATCACTCTCATTCTAAATTCAAGAATACGACCAATGCTATTAATTGGTCTGGGCGCCTTTCGTATTTGAGACCCTTTTGATTCCCTCGTCGAGTCTCGTGAGAAGTGAGTCTAGCACAACAGCTAGACTACTTTTTCCTCACTCTATGAACAGCTGCTGTTTCAAGTAATCTAAGGACTTTTACTGATTCTTTACTATGACCCCAAACCATTCCTGATGGACTCAAGAACTTGCACTACTTCAGCCATGCTAGGTCTCCTTGAAGGTATTTCAGAAGTACAAATCAAGCCTAACTTCATAACCTGAATCAGCTCATTTTCTGCAAAGCCCCTCAAACTTCTATCGAAACAGTCCGAAGCAGCACCCCTTTCTATCAATCCTCTAACATATTCACACAAGACCACCACTTCATTTGCTATTGGGCTCTCCACTGGTTTCCTCCCAGTGACCAACTCCAGCAGAATCACCCCGAAACTGTAAACATCACATTTATCACTTAGTCTCAGACTTTGGGCCAACTCTGGTGCAACGTAACCAACTGCATTGTGAAACTTGGTTAGTCCATAGTTATCCAGCAGGGGAAGGAACCTACTCAGGCCATAATCACTCAATTTGGCTTCATAGGTTGTGTCCAGGAGTATATTAGTGGACTTGACATTAAGATGAAGGACTGGAGGCTTGCAATCATGGTGAAGATATGTGAGCGCTCGAGCTGTTCCTACTGCTATCTGAAACCTTCTTGGCCAATTCAATTCTGGGTTACCAGCACCAGTGCTGGTTCCAGGATAACTAAGTCCATGTAAATTGTCATATAGGTTTCCATTAGGAACAAACTCGGACAATATTAACTGCATGCTGGAGGACCAGTAGTATCCTTGTAAAGCAACAAGATTGGGGTGCTGAAGGGTCCCCAACCGCCCAATTTCATGCTCAAATTCATCTTGATTTCTGATTCGTCCCAATGTCTCAAGTTTTTTCACTGCAATTGATACACCACCTTCAAAGGAAGTTCTGTAAACTGATCCAATTGTTCCTCCACCAATCAAAGACTCCTTGTCTAGCAAGGCTTTTGTGCCAGCCTCCCAGTCCTCATATTTTGAAGGCAAAGTCTTGCTGAAAAGAACCAACTTTCCAATAATGACATTTGAATCTGTTGAAGCCAGTGGCGTGCTCTCTACAATGAATGTTTCATCTTCTCTCCTCCTTCTCCGTCGAGCCTTCATATTGATGATGGTTATCAAACAAACACCTGTAAGGATTACTGCAGCAGCGACAATAGCAACAATTGCCGAGACACTCAATTTTGGTTTCCCTTTTGCAGGAGTAGCGCCACTGGCAGAGCATGAAACTTCTAAAGGATCACCACAAAGACCACTATTATGAAAAAAGGCAGAGGGTCCAAACTTCTTGATGTTCTCAATTGAGGGAATAGCACCAGATAGAAGGTTGTAAGATACATTAAAATGAGTTAAATTTTGCAAATCCCCAAGAGCAACAGGGATTGACCCAGACAGCAGATTTTGTGATAAATCCAAAATGTGCAAGTTAGACAAATTTCCAATGGTTGATGGAATACTTCCATTCAGTTGGTTATGATGTAAGTCAAGATATACAAGGTTTGACAAGTTGTACAGATTTTGTGGTATTTCTCCTACTAAAAGATTCCCAGATAGATCCCTGCAGAAAATATAGACTGTTCAATTCCAGTTCAAAACAATGAGGAAATGAAACAAATTATACTAAGATGGTAATATACTCACAGTTGAAGAAGAAGCTTGCAGTTGCTTATCTCAATTGGGATTTCACCAAATAGGGCGAGACTATGGAGGTCCAAAACTGCAAGCCATTCAATACTACCAAGCTCGGCTGGGATTGTCCCGCCTAACAAATTATTACCCAATCGAATAACGGAAAGGCTTTTCAAATCTGCAAGCTCAGCAGGGATACTTCCGTTAATTCTATTATATGCCATGTCCAAGTACTTCAAGGCGCTGCAATTTGAGATGCTCAAGGGAATTTCACCAAAAAAATTATTCCTTGAAACATCCAACACTTCCAATCTCTGACTACAAGTCCCAGAGTTAACAATCTCCCCTTCAAAACCATTACTTGAAACATTGAAATATGTAAGATTCACTAGCTCCAGAACCCCAAAAGGAGACAAACCAGAGAACTTATTGCTACCAAGATCCAAAAGTTCCAACCTTTGACATGAAGAAACCTGTTCTTCAACAAGTCCTGATAGTGCATTGCTCCTCACAGACAAGTAAACTAATCCTGGAATCTCACAAATTTGTGAAGGTAAATTTCCACTAAGACCATTAAAAGACAAGTCTATCCCTTCAAGATGCTGACAGTTTCCAATTGATGCTGAAATTGGACCTGAAAGATTGTTATGGGACAAGGAAATGAACCTTGTTTTGTTACAATTCATAAACAAAGACACAGGAATTTCACCACTGTACACATTTCTAGACAAATCAAGGAACCTTATATTTGGTAAATCCCCAAGAAATTCAGGAATTGACCCAGACAAAGCATTGGAGCTGAAGTTGATCTTCCACAATGAATCAATCCCCCCATACTCTGCAGGAATATTGCCAGTGAATTGGTTCCCAAACAAGGTGAGGATCCGCAAAGACTTAAGTTCTGCCAAGGCAGGGGAGAGAACCCCACCAAGACTAGTGTTCCATAACACAATCTTCACCACATTCCCAGCAGAATTGCAGGAAACACCACTGAAGTCTAGGCAAGGAGTTCCATTAGGATTCCAAGAAGCTAAACTATTGAAAGGGTCACTAGAAATGTTACCCTTGAATTGGAGCAAGATCTCCTTTTCAGTGATGGGAGAGACCAGTTCCAATTCAAGCAAACAAAAATACCAAACAAGAACAACACAGTGAACAAATGTACCTAATTTTCTCATGTTCCCCAGCACAAACACAGCATTCTCATTGCTGGATCCAGTCCTGGAAGTTCTTGATCTCTACTCCTCCAGACACCCTTTTGCCTTTTCTCAAATGGGATTCAATTATCAAAAATACAAGGTTTCGATCTTGACTAAACAGGAGCATTTTTAATGCTCAGTATCTTCTTAAAACAAGAAAGAAATTAAGGTGCATTTATGGGTATAGCTTAAAATTCTGTGATTTGGTACTCTTTTCTTGGAGGAAACAATAAAGTTTGGAACTTTGGGTATTTTGTATATCTGGGTTGGTGCTGGAGTTAGTAACCCTAAATTCTATAATTTTGCAGAATTTCAAGAAAGATGAAGATTTCAAGAAAGTGGACTTAAGAAGAGAGAACCCCAAAACAAACAACAACAACCAAAAAAAGAATTTCTGGAGCTGCTATTAGTCTGGCTGGCAATGACATGCAAAATAGAGTAGAAGAGGTAATACTAAACTAGTGGAATGCAAGGAGAAAATGCCTGGCTTTGCTGGAAAAGTTTGTTGGTCTGCCAGTTTTTAATAGAGAAACTGCTGAAATATTTTGACGGTTGTCTCCACATGGTCCATCTTCCTCATTTTAACCACACTCATCAATCAAGATTTAGGGCGAGTTTTACGGATTCAACTGAATTTATTATTTTCTATCGTAAATATGTATATATATATGTATATTAAAAAGTAAAACATATACTTATAATAAGGTCAAACGAATTATATTAGTCGAATTAACTGACTTTAAATTCTTGATTCACTTATGCTCATCCTCCAACAATGTCAATGACTTCTTGTTTGGTCCTTCAAATATATACATAGAACAAGGTCACGCAATTCGTGCCTTAAAATCTATACAAGATCACTGATAAACTCTAGATCACACAAATCACTTATGGTGCATATCATGTCTTATACGAGTGCAATAACACTTTTGAAACTTACGCTCTCACCTCCCTCCAATGTTCTTTCATCATAATTTTGATGGATTAATTAATATAAGGAAAAAGTTAATATTATTATATACTTAATTGGTTTCTTTTTTAGTGATAACAAACAAAAGGAGAAGCCAATTTGTAGTGTATCATGGTTTTGTGAGGGTTCACTATCACTACAGTGAGAGTATGCATCATATGGTAGGGTCTGTTGCAAGAACAGAAGCATTTATTCTATTCACCAACCAAGACACCATTACTATAACTATTCACCATACACTCTTTTCTTGTAGACAGATAGGTAACTAAAAGATCAATGAAATGAAAGAAAAAAATATAGGTTGAATTGAATGAGTCTTACAAAAGTTTCTCTCTTTTTGCAGGGGTGGGGTTTTTGAAGTTATTATGGTTACAATTTTAAATTTTCAAGTTTCAACCTCAAAATATATATTATTTCATCAATTTGTATATATGATCCAAGTAAACGTCCAAACATCCTTTCTAGCATACCCGTTCGAAGAGTCAAAGGCGATCTATCAGTAGCCGACTTTAAATCAATCATACGAGTGTGCTATTTCATTACGTGTCAATCTGAGTTCTTGAAAGTGACTGAACCAACCACTCTGATGAGACTCTCGCTGAAAAATATTACTTTTCCTACAAAACTTGCCACTAGGCTTTGAATTTATGTGACATAATTTAAATTAACCATGTCATGATATTTGTGCGATTATAAAACCAATTTATTAAAACTAAAATGAGAATAACATAGAAGGTCAAAAGATATACAAAGCACTTGAACAATTTTAAGAGTCAACTTCTAAAAGTGTGAAAATCCCTCTTATAAGAATCATTGACCCAACAATATTTCACCAAGTTCAGACATGTGTGTACATATTCAAGAGTCTTTTGAAAATATAATGAGATTACATTTATTCCAAAATAATTTCCTATATATTCTACATTTGTCTTTTGATAGGACAAAAAGAAAAATACAAATACAACAATAATAACATACTCAGTGAAATCTCACAAGTGTGGTATGAGAAGGATAAAATGTACCCAAACTTTATCATTATCTCATAAAGATAAAGAATCTGTTTCCAAAAGACCCTCAACTTAAATATATCATCCCAAAAAAATACAAATGATAAAAGCAATTTTTTTTTCATGATTATTAGTGTCTCAACAATCAAGACCACATAAAAGGAGAAAAGATAGATGAAGCAACCTCCAAGAAAGGTTGCATATTAAATATTGTCCATCTGTCTCAAAAAATTTATCATTTTTATTAAAAATATATATTTGAACATGTATATATATTTCCATTATATATATAATAATGATTATTTTGAATACTATAAATTTCTTAATCATAAAAATAACAATAATAACATATTCAACGAAATCTCATAAGTGGAGTCTAGGGAGAATAAAATATACGCAGACCTTACCACTATCTCATAGAGATAGAAAAATTATTCGTGAAAGACTCTCGTCTCAAAAGATATCAGGCCCCAAAAACAGAAGATACAAATATCTTAATCATAATGCACAAAATAAATAATTAATAAAAAAATCATATCTTAATACAGAAATAAGAGTAAAGCGATTAAATACCCTTCCTCATATATATATATATATATATATATATATTTGAAATAACATATAAATAAATAACACAACAAATATGGCCAATATTTTTTGAAAGAAACAAATGATCATTTGGTTCTCTTGGATGTATAATTGATAACATAGGCTTTAAAAGGTTATAATAAAGTTCATTCCTTAAAAAAGAAAAAATAATATTTTTGGGGACTAAATTAGAGTTACTTCTCTTATAAAAAATTAGTTTCTCTATTACTCATAAAGTTTTGAAAAATAAATTAAAAGAAAGGGTCCACTTTTGTTTTTTTCTTAAACTCCTTTCATTTGTCATTTTTTAATTAAAAAATGTCCCTTGTACTTATCATTAAACAATTAATGGTGGATTATAACTGTAACGGAAAACAAAATGGACCAAAATGAATTTCATTCTTATATTTTATGGATCACTGTGCCATTGATATAATATAAATAAATAACTTTTGATGAAATAATAATATTGATTTTACGATTTAAATTCGTGATCTATAAATTATATTACGATAAACTTTAGTTGAACTTCAAAGTTTTCTCCTAACCCTTAAAGTAGATGTAATTTAGCATTACAAACTCTACATCATGGCTCTGTATCGATTGATTCGCTTTGATTTTGTGTATTATTAGTTTGGTTTAATAATTTTTATTTTTTAAATATGTTAAATTATAAAATATTTTTTATTGATTTTTGGTCCTTAACGATTTGATTTTTGGTTTACCCAATAAAAAAATAATCATAAAATAAATACATGACTTCTCTAACAATTTGATGTAACACAATGCGACACAGTAAAATAAACAAATTATTTGAGCACCTAAACTTAATATTAATATGCAATATTTGACTACATATTCTGATTTACATTCCAATAGAAGGATTATACATTGAAAACCAAACAAATACATGACTTACGAGTATAGGTTAAGTGTCAAATGATGTTAAATTATTAATATCTAATATTTATGAAGGGATAAAGTAGTAAATTATTATAATCTTAATGGGTTCAGTTTACCCAATACTAAAAATTGAAATTGAACCGATAACTCGATAACTTTTTTTGTACAACCAATAAACATTCGTTAACTCAATAATCCGATAACAATAAATCAATATTTTTTTCGGTTCGATTTATTACTCGATTCGATTTTTGCACACCCTTGCTCTACATTATTGATTCACGCACATATTTAGTATTTTATTATTATAATAATAATAATAATAATAAAAAAATATATTTAAATATATGAATGTTCTTTTTTTTTTAGAGGGTAGGTGATGGGTGCTTATAAATGAGTGCCAGTTGGAAATTACTGAACACCACAGGGATATATTTCTACCTTAGTATATTAAATATTAATATTAATGTCACATATTTTATATTTATAATTATAATAAATATAATATACCATATTAAAAGATGTATATTCTAAATGTCAATTTATTTTGGCAATGAATGAGTTTGCAATAAATGGAAATAAAATGACATATTAACAAATACTGCTCTAAAGGAATTTAAGTATTTAACAATCAATAACTATCTATAGACCCATCAATTCAATTTATTTATATTTTCATTCCAATTAAAAAATAATTTTTTTTGACCTTAGGCGTTTATATTATCAAAACTCGACTGATTCCATCGAATATATATTACCTTTCATCAATATAAATATCAAATATTTTTGCCATGTTCATTATTTAATTATATTTTTTTTCCTTTTAAGTCGTGTAAAATTATAATGTACTATTCCACGTATTTAGAATGAAAGATTTTTGAAGCAATCAAGAATTTATTTTTGATAGGAAAAGAATTGACTACTCACCTACTATTACGTGAGCATTCATGTTTGCTTAAATATATATATTAATTTTAATTTTTGGTAGAGATAATTAAATTATTACTAATATTATGGAGATCATAGGTAACGTAAAATCTTATAAATCTAACACAATTAGAAAATAATTTAATTTGCTCACATATATAGGAAGGAAAATACATATACTAAAAATAGGACGTCATCCTTCTTACGTTAATATTCAGTATACTAAAAATAATTGTCCAATTTTTTTCGCAATTTTTGTTTTAATTACTATACTATATAAAGCTCTCATTTTAATTTCTAAGTACAGAGAATAACATAACAATTGGGACAACTCAAGAAAAAGACAATTTTTTAGAAACTGAAAGTAAGAATATATTACACTTTTACTGTATGGGGAGGACCACATTCCCTTTATAAATAAATTTTAATTTAATATAAGAGATTATATATATATTTTTTAATGATCAATCGTTTTCTTTTTTCAAATTATAAATATATGTATAAAGAAGATCATTTAATTTACTCCATTTCAACGGCTTCATTTAGAATTAATGAACTAGTGCATGTGAAGTACCATGACCATTTGCAAAAGAAAATGCACATGATCTACCTACGAGTCAGATGAATTCAATAACTCGGATCGAAATAATTAGGTGTCAAGAGAAAGCTAGCAAAGTGTACTTATGAGTAGGAAGATAAATGAGAAATATACTATAACGAGACATAAATATTTAACGTGGTTCGGTTAATGTCCTATACCCACAAGAGGATTGGAGATCAGCAACAATCTAATATATAAAAGAGAGTACATAATATCGAGAGAAATAACCTCACACTATTCATTCAGAATACAAAGATCGAGGTTCACACACACTTGTGTCTCATAATTTCTCCCCCGCACCAGTCACATGAGACTATATTATAGATGCTACCAAACTAGAAGGAATAAACCTATATTTATAGAGTCATAAATCATTTTCTACAAGGAAAAATATGAAGAATTTCTATTTTTCTTTTCCTAAAAGAAAGCCCCTAATCATGGTAAGAAATTCAAGACAAATACTAACAGTATTTGTGTTTGATAATCCATTAACTTTGTAAATATTTAATAATAAACCTGGGTAGTAATTAAAACAAGATATGAATTCGATAGACAATTCAAGAACACTAGATTATATAAAACTTTAAATTTTGACTCTACATCTAACTGAAGCAGGACTCTTAAGAATGACCCCATCCACCTAAATACAAAGGCTCACGATCTTAGAGCTTTATGTGGGGTTCTTTAGAACACAATAATTTTTTTTGTAGATTCAATATTTATACTGAAAAATCTATATAAATATGTGTTGGGAACTCAATAACAAAATAACCTCTTGGTCCATTGGAAGAAATGGAACCGACCTAAGCTTTACTTTCCTCATTTTAAATCTCTGAAAATTCACAAATTTCAAATTCTAAATAAACGTCCGCGTAGATACAGAAAAGATAAGGTAACATGGAAGCATTAATTGAGGCAATACTCAAATTAATGTCACTTCAACACAAGAAAGAATTGATATATTAGGATGACAAGTAGTAATAATTAGGTTTGACTGATCATAATGTCACAAAATCCTGATAGACAAGTTATGTAACTTTATTATAATTCCAGCAGAAAGTGTTTCACTCAAGAAGCAGGGAACTTTTGGTCATAATTATAATTTTCAAGATTAGTTAATAAACACTTAAAACCCCATAGCATATGGTCATAATTGGATGTATGATCATCTTCAAGTGATCATATCTTTATTTTAGGCTTTTCCACTAAACAAGTGGATCCTTGACTGTG